>JAQGDQ010000298.1:135000-288526 GCA_030141605.1 Tubiluchus corallicola
TTAACCTTTAAATATTTAGTGTCAGAATCACCCTACTATGCTTACTACTTATCCTCATCTCTCTCTCTCAAAGTGTTTTCATCATGCATCAGTTCTACTTTCACGGTCTGCATGCTAAGTGAACACGTTATGAGGTCTAATATTCTTAGCAAATTTGAATGTCGTTTGCTCCATGCAAGCCGTTAGACACTCTGGACATTGTGCATTTTTCCTATTTGTGGGACATGGTTGGTTTCCAAGACCCAAAACGTGGCTAAAATGCAAACTTATTGAGCTGAGAAACACCAAATCTTCAAATGTGTGTTGCTGTGATAATTTTTCTTAAAATTTCCTAAGCGATGCATCAAACACACACCACACCAACAGTACAAGCAACCTGTTTAGAAAAAACGGAAGATAGAACAACTAGATATTACAGATCATGTTTGTACACCATATTTTTTGTAACATTATCATTTGTGTAATGTCACTTAGCAACAATGGAGCCAAAAAATACAATGAGAAATATATCAGCACGGCATTAAAGCTTTTCCAATTGCACAATCCTGCAAAGTTTACCAACGTGTTTAACAAGCGATAACTAAAACCAAGTGTGAAAACATTTCTTTCTAGTTGTGTTTTGTCAGTTTACAAAAATGCTGTTTCTTTGATTAGATCTAATTCTGCCTCATTAGATTCATGGGCATTCAAACACAACACAAGTCATTGAAACACAACACAAAAAGTCACTCAAACACAACACAAGTCACTCAAACACAACACAAGTCACTCAAACACAACACAAGTCATCCAAACACAACACAAGTCACTCAAACACAACACAAGTCATCCAAACACAACACAAGTCACAAGTCACTCAAACACGATTGTCGAACATGTCTAACATGAAATCGAATCTTCATTTTCACCATCATCTCATTCACTCTTCATTGTCATTTCTTTACCCTCATTATCTTATTCTTGTGTGAATCGAATCTTCATTTTCAACATCATCTCATTCACTCTTCATTGTCATTTCTTTACCTCATTATCTTGTTCTCGTGTGAATCTAATCTTCATTCTCACCATCATCTCATTCACTCTTCATTGTCATTTCTTTACCCTCATTATCTTATTCTTGTGTGAATCGAATCTTCATTTTCAACATCATCTCATTCACTCTTCATTGTCATTTCTTTACCTCATTATCTTGTTCTCGTGTGAATCTAATCTTCATTCTCACCATCATCTCATTCACTCTTCATTGTCATTTCTTTACCCTCATTATCTTGTTCTCGTGTGAATCGAATCTTCATTTTCACCATCATCTCATTCACTCTTCATTGTCATTTCTTTACCCTCATTATCTTATTCTTGTGTGAATCTAATCTTCATTTTCACCACCATCTCATTCACTCTTCATTGTCATTTCTTTACCCTCATTATCTTATTCTTGTGTGAATCAAATCTTCATTTTCACCACCATCTCATTCACTCTTCATTGTCATTTCTTTACCCTCATTATCTTATTCTTGTGTGAATCGAATCTTCATTTTCATCATCATCTCATTCACTCTTCATTGTCATTTCTTTACCCTCATTATCTTATTCTCATGTGAAACAAATCTTCATTTTCACCATCATTTGATTCACTCTTCATTGTCATTTCCTTACCCTCATTATCTTGTTCTCGTGTGAATCGAATCTTCATTTTCACCATCATCTCATTCACTCTTCATTGTCATTTCTTTACCCTCATTATCTTATTCTTGTGTGAATCGAATCTTCATTTTCAACATCATCTCATTCACTCTTCATTGTCATTTCTTTACCCTCATTATCTTATTCTTGTGTGAATCAAATCTTCATTTTCACCATCATCTCTTTCACTCTTCATTGTCATTTCTTTACCCTCATTATCTTATTCTCATGTGAATCGAATCTTCATTTTCACCATCATCTCATTCACTCTTCATTGTCATTTCCTTACCCTCATTATCTTATTCTCATGTGAATCGAATCTTCATTTTCAACATCATCTCATTCACTCTTCATTGTCATTTCTTTACCCTCATTATCTTATTCTTGTGTGAATCGAATCTTCATTTTCACCATCATCTCTTTCACTCTTCATTGTCATTTCTTTACCCTCATTATCTTATTCTCATGTGAATCGAATCTTCATTTTCACCATCATCTCTTTCACTCTTCATTGTCATTTCTTTACCCTCATTATCTTATTCTTGTGTGAATCTAATCTTCATTTTCACCACCATCTCATTCACTCTTCATTGTCATTTCTTTACCCTCATTATCTTATTCTTGAGTGAATCAAATCTTCATTTTCACCATCATCTCATTCACTCTTCATTGTCATTTCCTTAGCCTCATTATCTTATTCTCATGTGAAACAAATCTTCATTTTCACCATCATTTGATTCACTCTTCATTGTCATTTCCTTACCACCCTCATTATCTTATTCTCATGTGAATCAAATCTTCATTTTCACCATCATTTGATTCACTTTTCATTGTCATTCCTTACCCTCATTATCTTATTCTCGTGTGAATCGAATCTTCATTTTCATCATCATCTCATTCCCTCTTCATTGTCATTTCTTTACCCTCATTATCTTATTCTCATGTGAATCTAATCTTCATTTTCACCATCATTTGATTCACATTTCAAACAAGTTCCCTACACTCACTCTCACCTTCGTATTTAATTTATGCTACTTATTTCATTTCACTCTTTCTGTCCTTCTGCTTAGGCCTGTACAATTTTCTTTTTGGTCTGAGAGCCGATATCTGAATATCCGGTGAAACTTTAATTTTTGTTCTGCTTACAGTAACAGCTCGTATTGTAATGTAGTATGTAACAATGTATTATGTATAGCACTTTGGAAATACACTAAATTAACTGAAACTAAACACTGTTATCTGCATAAAATATAGGAAGGAAAGGAGAGGATACTGAACTCATCACTACTACTGAACATGCCAAGTGCAAAATTGCAAACAGGAATTTCAATTTGCCTGACTCTCAACCATTTCAATGTGCTTACGTTAAAATGTAATTTTCTACAATATCCAATTTAAATGCAAACGTTTTGAGGCAATTTAATTGAGACACAAGAGGACATGGAGAGAACACCATTTTGGCGAGCAAAATTCTACAGAAGTGCCCAGCACCCAAAATTAACATACAAAATCTTTGTTGAAAACTTGTATCGTGAAATTGGCAATCAAATGACATTGAATGATTGTGCCTCAATATAATGAAGTATGAATAAATTTCATGTTTAATTACCAACAGGAAAAATTTGGCATGATAATAAAAGCGCTGATGGCAAAGAGTCAGGAAATAATGTGATCCATACTTTCATTCAAAACATTCGGGAACAGCAAAGCCCATCATATCAGGACTTGTCCGACGTGACACAATATCTAGTAGTGAAGATTCATGCCTGCAACTTCAGACACGGATGCCTTCATTGTAAAGGAGACACAAGTGAAAGAAATTGTGCACTTGTCTGTCGTCACGCAAAGCCAACACAGCCTATACTGTCACATAGACAATGGCAAATTTTCACAAAGTGGAACCCTAGAGGCGTTTTTCCTAAAAGTGGGCAGACTAGCCAGTCTTATCAACTTGACAGTGACAAATCGGAAAAAACTGTTTCCAGCTTGAAAAATTAGTTGAAAAACACGCAAAAAACAATACGACTAAAACTTTTTGCACAAACGTTATAAATTACCTGAAAATTCACAGAAAATTAGCATCGATTATAGCATCTATCTATTCCAGGGTAGTTAGACTCAAGAAACCCATTACTATCATTGTTAGTTCAAGAATGGCAGCTTACTTTCAAAATGGCTGACACACAAAACGAAATTATACGATTGTGCAGTTGGATTTATTACAAAAACAAAAAATAAATTTTTTGTCAGTTTAATCTTGTTAAACCAAAAAAGCTGCTAGCCTTCAAAAAGGATGCAAAAAAGACTTAATCAGTTTAATTTACAGGCATGGCTTTAAATCGATTATTTCAGCATTGGCATTACACGTCGGAGACCTGGCAGCCTTTTTGTTTTTTGATTATAGTGGACTCTTTCAACATCTTTGCATCGTTTTGGGGACTAGCAGCATTTTGGAATCAAAAACGTTGAACTGATCAAAATAATTTGCCTTTTATTTTTATAATAAATCGCTTAGGGAAACAGCTAATATAAAGCATGATCGCAGTTATTTATATTGCTGAGATAAAAATGACAGAAATGGGATTCCTTGAGACCGGTTAGACATCATAGGCAACAATCATCTCTTAATGATGATTTTCTAGAAATTTCTATTAATACATATTGATTATGCAAAAACACAGCGGCCATTTTGTTTTCTGCACTTTTAACCCTTTACCACTAATTTTTTGAGGTAGCAAGTTTTTTTGGATTCAATATAATCAAATTGATAAGACTGGCTAGGCTGCTCATTTTTAGAGAAAAAACACCCCAGAACTTTACAGAAGTGCCTTTTCGGTATTTTCTTCTACTCAAGCAGAAATTTTCACTAATTACAATTTTAGGTGGCACTTCTTTAAGAATTCGATTCGTTTCGTGTCACAAATCTAACGTCGGACAAGTGGACCGGGCACAACTTACGGCATTCCAGACACGAAAACATATTACTCACAACGGCCTTACTAACTAACAAATAAAACTCATTCTCTGACTTACTTTGCAAACTCTTTGGTCACTGAGCATACAGATTAAAAGTGATTCTTTATTCATTTAAACTGCACACACAATGACAAAAGTAAAAGGTCAAGCTTTAACATCATACACGTTCAACCAAGCAGAGTCGACAAGCACGTTTTGAAAACTTAGACTCACCTTACAACTGGCTGAGTCGGTTCTTTCAACCACGGAGGTCGGGCTTGGGGAACAGCTGCTTGACGGTTGACCCAGCTAGGAGTCCCTCCAGTCTGGGCTGTTATAATAAAATATACAGTATCAGTACAGCTTCATTTTTTTCCTGGGCATTTACAATTTAATTAATTTGAAAAACTTAAGGTAATGATAACTAGTCGTTGCTCCACATTTGCACCATACTGAAAGATTTCTTCATGTTGTCTAAGTATTGTTCACCACACTTAACTCATTTCATTTTCCAATAATGGGTTTGGTGATAGCTTGCAAAAGTGTTAAAGAACCTTTAATCTTTTTCTACTAATCTTTGTATGAATGTCCTGTCAATGTCACCACACTTGCACCACACATGCACCACGCAAAAACATTGACAGGACATTCATACAAGGATTAGTAGAAAAAAACTGAAGGGTTCTTTAACACTTTTGCAAACTATCAGAAAACCCATTATTGGTAAATGAAATGAGTTAAGTGTGGTGAACAATATTTAGACAACAAGAAGAAATCTTTCAATGATAATAGCAATTTAACAGTTACCGCAAGAGCTATCAGTGTCAAATATGAAAACAATACTTATATGTATAACTAACTATATAATTATTTTTTTTTATTATAATATTTTATTAATCATGTTTCATTGTAGTATTAAAAAAGATAAATTAATTAAAATTGAATTGAATTGAACTATCATAGTAATGGTGTGATTTTTAAAGACGTAATAAACATACAATTGTTTAATTTTTGAAACCAACTTTGTCCAAAACAAGGTCTGATTTGAACCAGAGACCTTTGAACTACATAGCAAGTGTAAAGCTGGGCTATATTATCACATTTTTAAGGCAGAAAAGCAAATATTTTTACATGATAATTTGTTGTCAAGAAACAAGTCTAACAGATACTAAATTAATTGTGTAAGCAGTGTATAAGGAAGGTGATAAAACTATGCATTGGAGGCAAACAAAAAATTAGGCAGAAAAACATCGACAACAATAGCAGAAGTAAACTGTCATCTAGTCACCAAGTTTTCTCTATACCATTTTAAAATAAGTTGTTTTAGACATCAAGTCCAAGGCCATGATCACTAACTATAGCTTTTTTTGAAATCTGGTTTTGCAATGTTAATAATTGCAGATTAACCTGACTTACCTTATAATATAATTTATGTTCACAAAATTAAAACTAAAAAACTACTTATGACATCAAATGCATTGAACATTCCACTTGTTTACCTCCGAAAGTAAAACACGACTGTTTACAAAAAGTTTCTCACTTAATCAACTTCATGTAGATGGCAAGTTGCAACAGAATGGCGTCAGATCTCTTTCTATGTACTTTCGGTATGATATAAGAAGCAAATATGGCAATTTTTTTAAATCATGCAATATGAGTGCTGCCACAAATAACAAAACTCATAATTTTTTTTACAAAGAAACCCTTGACATGAGTTAACTTAGTAAGGTGTATGGAGTACAATTGTTAGGACGAATTTTCAGTTCTGTTTAGTAAATGAATCAAAGTGAATGGTGTTAGCTTAGTTGGTGTTTTAATAAATGATATTCCCCTTCAATGATTGATGATTAGGGGTGAGAATCGAATGTTCCCGTTTGAACGCGTTTTTTTAATTCAAATTCGATTCGAACCCAAAATTATAGATTCGAATAATTCAGCACCTCAACCACATACGATCATTGTTGTTGTTGTTGTTTTTGCTGTTGTTGTTGTTGTATCTGTTGTTGCTGCTCTTTGATTCGCAATCTGGTAAAGCATTTTTTCATGCAAACTGCTTTTTTTTACTACAGAACATCCTGACATTTTATCAAATTTTAGTACGATCGCTGTAAGCAGCCTTCAAGTCCGATACATACCTATTATGTAAGTGTATGCAATATGCACTTACATACCTACATGTATATATGTAGTATATCTATACGATACACATATACCAAGAAGACAGATTTACAATGACAAATTAATATTAAGCAGTTAAAAACAACCACATACATTTTAAGCATCACAAAATTAGCACAATTTTTTAACTAATTATTAGTGGTTTTATTGCAGAACAAAATCGAACACACGATCTTTGTAAAACCGCTTTATACTGAGGGTTCGAAAATCTTTCCAACTCAATTCGAATTCGAAATACTGAAATTCGGTTTGATTCGAATTCGAAAGTCACAAATTCGATTCGACTCGAATTCGACTTCTGGTAGAGAATGCTCCCTCTAATAATAATCAGAATACTAGGCATGAGCTGAGAGAAACTGGTGTTGTTGCTACAATACGATAACAAGTCTTTTACTAGGCTCACCATCTTATTATCCGCTAGAGTTATGTTAAGATACTGTAGTATTAATATACTAAATGCTACTGCTGAGGGGACCACTTAGTAACGCAATGAATAATGTTAACGCTTTGTTTTGTTATATAACGTAGCATTTGTAAAGCTCGTCAATACAATCACAGTTTGAAGGCAGACAAGTGAATATTTTCACACGATAATTTGTTGTCGACGTAAATAAACAAGTGAAGCAGAAATTAAATAAATTGTGTAAGCAGTGTATAAGGTAGTAAATAAATTGTGTAAGCAGTGTATAAGGTAGTAAATAAATAGTGTAAACAGTGTATAAGGTAGTAAATAAATAGTGTAAACAGTGTATAAAGTAACAAATAAATTGTGTAAGCAGTGTATAAGGTAGTAAATACATAGTGTAAGCAGTGTATAAAGTAACAAATAAATTGTGTAAGCAGTGTATAAGGTAGTAAATAATTTGTGTAAGCAGTGTATATAGTAAATAGTGTAAGCAGTGTATAAAGTAGTAAATAATTTGTGTAAGCAGTTAATAAATTAATAAAAAATGTATAAGCAGTGCATAAAGTAGTAAATAAATTGTGTAAGCAGTGTATAAGGTAGTAAATAATTTGTGTAAGCAGTGTATAAAGTAGTAAATAATTTGTGTAAGCAGTGTATAAAGTAGTAAATAAATTGTGTAAGCAGTGCATAAAGTAGTAAATACATTGTGTAAGCAGTGTATAAGGTAGTAAATAAATTGTGTAAGCAGTGTATAAGGTAGTAAATAAATTGTGTAAGCAGTGTATAAGGTAGTAAATAAATAGTGTAAACAGTGTATAAGGTAGTAAATAATTTGTGTAAGCAGTGTATATAGTAAATAGTGTAAGCAGTGTATAAAGTAGTAAATAATTTGTGTAAGCAGTGTATAAAGTAACAAATAAATTGTGTAAGCAGTGTATAAGGTAGTAAATAATTTGTGTAAGCAGTGTATATAGTAAATAGTGTAAGCAGTGTATAAAGTAGTAAATAATTTGTGTAAGCAGTGTATAAAGTAGTAAATAAATTGTGTAAGCAGTGTATAAAGTAGTAAATAAATTGTGTAAGCAGTGTATAAGGTAGTAAATAAATTGTGTAAGCAGTGTATAAAGTAGTAAATAATTTGTGTAAGCAGTGTATAAAGTAGTAAATAAATTGTGTAAGCAGTGCATAAAGTAGTAAATACATTGTGTAAGCAGTGTATAAGGTAGTAAATAAATTGTGTAAGCAGTGTATAAAGTAGTAAATAAATTGTATAAGCAGTGTATAAGGTAGTAAATAAATAGTGTAAACAGTGTATAAAGTAACAAATAAATTGTATAAGCAGTGTATAAGGTAAGTGATAAAGTTATGCCTTGAGGGCAAACAAAAAATTATGCAGAAAAACATCGACAAAATAGCAGTAGTGAACCGTCATCTAGTTTTTTTCACATTAATTTAAAATTAGTTGTTTTAGACTTGAAGGCTAATTCAAGTAAGTTTTATACAATCTTAGTTGCTACACTACACATGTAGAAACCATACATTCACAAATATAATTCAGTTAAATTCAGGCTCTGCAGGCACGAGTAGATCAGTCTAACTAATAGTCAAATTACTGAACATGTTCCAAGAGTAAATTTTGATATCAAAATATGCTTGACATTAGTTTTTGGCAGAGTTAGATTCTAGGTATTACAGTCTATTAGGTTTTAATAATTTAATAACTATCTGCTAGCAAGCAGGCACTACCAGGCACTTGCCATCCAGGCAAATACGGAAAAACTTCTACCTTCTATTTTATCGCGAAAGGACCACCCGTGTTGAGCTACAATGTGCGAGGACTGGTCCGGCTCTGCATGGTATGCGTTTTCTATGAAACAAAACCATGCACACTTGAATACCAACACGCAAACGCATGCCACAAAAACAAACTACAAAAATAAACAACTGCTGTACCTTAAGCTTTGGAAAAGAATTTACAACCTCCGTAACTTACCTTGTGAACTTTACGTGAATAACCAGCAATACAATGCGCTGCATTGTAATAGTAAAGCAGGCAACCATTTTAAAGAGAAATGAATGAAGTAACTAGGTAAAAAACAGAACAAACAACTACTACGAAAAGTGAAAAATGACTGAAATTAATGAACCCGAATCTTAAAAGAGTAAATTTACGTTAGAAAATGAAATGCATATTGATAAAAGTGAAATTTTTTGTTCAACCAAAATTTCCCTCAAAAATAGGTAGAGATAGTATTAGTATTTTTCACAACATTCTACACAAGTTCTTATATAAGTAATAGAAAGAGGAACGTACGTTGACCTTATCCAAAAATTCCAAACATATAAAGCCTTGTAACAACTTGGGAAAGTTCAGATTTGCATTAGGGAAGTTTCACACAGCGGGCTTCACACGGGAAAACACTACAGCACGTTATGCAGCAAGTGTCAAAACTAAATCAGCAATTACCTGCTGGTGGTTGTGCCCAATTCGGAGCCCCAGTCGGAGCTTGCCTCGCAGCCGCCGGCACTTGGGCTGGTTGCGGTGCTGGCTGGACTTGTTTCGGAGGGGCCATTGCTGGTGCAGGTGCAGCATGGTATACTGGTGCAGCTTGCTGTACTGGTTGTGGTGCTGGTTCTACGTGTTTTACTGGGACGGTGGCAGCTGAAATGCAAAATGAATTTTAAAGAAAACCTAATAAGTAATTTTTATTAACATTTTTATTTATTTATTTACATAAGCAATATTTATCAACTTCGTACTCTGTGTATTAAAAAGAATTTCTCATTAAATGCTTAATCAATAGATTAAAATGGATTTTAAATTAATTTTCTTCGTAATTAAAGATTTAAATAGTTGTACTATAGATCTAAACGAAAATGTAAAATTAAAAGTCAAGAACTCATTTCACTGAATACCGTAATATAATTACAAGGGAACTACGATGAGTGGTTATTATAAAGTTGAATTTCTGTAGAATTGTTACTTTACTAACATCGCATTACCTGTTTTACTAACATATTCATCTTTGTAAGCTGTATATTTTTATACGAACGAAAAAAATATACAGCTTACAAAGATACAGCTCTCTCTCTCTCTCTCTCTCTCTCTCTCTCTCTCTCTCTCTCTCTCTCTCTCTCTCTCTCTCTCTCTCTCTCTCTCTCTCTCTCTCTCTCTTCCTCCCATCCCCTGCTCTCTCCCACTCTCTAGGGTGGGGACAAAAGGACAACTGGAGGTTAACAGTTGCCATTATACATAATTGTATAATTTTCAGGCAGGCAGACATTGCTCGGGTCATGTGAACAAATGAACACAAAAGCTACACAAACAAATGCCTTAAACACCTATTAGTAATACCTGGGGCAGCTGGTTTTTCTTCTGGCACTGAGTTAACCATGGGTTGCTCGTGTGCAGCATTTACCATCGACTGTATGCTGGCCGACACATTCTCCTCTAATACTAACTGAATCGGTTCAGCCTCTGCCGGCTTTTCCGTTACCGTGGTATCTATTTGAATTTCAGTCGTTACTTCTTCTTCCTCTTCCTCCTCCTCTTCTTCTTCCACTTCTACTTCTGTGACCTTTTTAGTTACCGTCTATAATTAGCATTTAGATAAAAATCGAACATTTAGAACAAGTCGTCTAATTGATATCAAGGAAGTATCTTGGCATATTGCGTGAATTATTTAAATTTTGCAGAATTTTATTTTCTCAAGAGCCTTTGGACAAATAAGAGATGTATTGTTTATTGTTTACTTATCTCACATCAACACAAATACACAACAATTAATACATTAAAAGAAACAAAAAGTTATCAATAATTCGATGAATAACAAACAGTAAGATACATAATAGGAAGTAAATTTTGGAAAAAATAATTTAAACTGTCTTTAGAGTTTAGACGTAGGTCAACCTATGGTAAACAAATATAGTGATATCACTACTTCCTTTAATACTGGTGTCTAAACAACGTTATGTACAGCATCATTACAAATATACTAACTTGACTCTCAAAACACTGTGGGGTTGAAAGATAAACAAGAGAATTATCGCTGTTGTATGTTGCTTGGTAAATTCGTATACAGTTTACTTTGAGCACATAACTAGTTTAGATATACCATAGTTTAGGTTTACTATATATACAAATGTAACTGTGTTGCGGGCAGTCAAAAAGCAGGGCTTGTTAGATTGTCCCACACTGTGAAAGAAAAAAAGTAATAATCTAAAAATATAAAGAGAATCGTATGATAAAGAAAACATTAGTGTCGCAGAATGAAATGGTGTAATGATTGATTTTGATTATTACTTGTTTTTGCAAATTTTTGCAAAGTCTTTAAGACATTTAGTATGCACGCTATGCTGATCTGTACAAAGTTGTCTCTAAAGTACTGTACGTTGCACAGGTTTTTATGCTATGTAGATTTTCTAGTTTGCCATTTTATCACCATTTTTAGTCTATTGTTATTGGCTTAAATCAAAATAAGTATTAACAGATCAAATAACTGTCAGTTTTAAAATTTTATTAATTTTAAAGGCAGAAATTATTCTCGTATCCCACGGGATACAACGGGTATGAAAGGGTTAACCTTACTTGAGGTATGGCCAGAAAATGCACAGTGCTTGGCTCAAGCATTTCATTAGCGTTACAAACCTTTGTTTGTGTTGTTCTAACTTCCGCTACCTTGGCAGGTTCTTTGGGGGCGGCTTTGAATTCCACCTCATTTGCATGGACTTCCGTTGTCGGGGCAGAGACCGTCTTCGTTGTCGTCTTGGTGACTGTTTTCACCACCTCTACCGTTTCTTCCTCGGATCCAGATTCCGTGTATTCTTCCGTCGAGCCCTAGAAATATTTATACCGATTATAAAAAAAATACTACATACATATTCAAGGAATAGAGTAAGACTTATTTATAGCGCTAGACAATGAAGATCAGAAGAATCTCTTGCTTAAAAGTAACAGATAAATCAGCAAGTTACACCAATAATACACTGCAAAATGAAAAACAACAAGCTTTACATTAACTGGCATATGGTTTTGAAGCTGTAATAAGAACAACTGCAAACTTTACATTAGTGGTGAGCAACGAACATTCGAATTCTATTCGAATGAGTTTCTTTAGGTCAAATTTGATTCGAATCTAAAATTATAGATTCGAATAATTCAGCATTTATTCACATACATTTTTTATTATTAAAATGCTTGAAACAGCATACAATTAGCATAATTTAGCTAAAGTTTCTATGCAAAATTTTTAACAAACTAACAGCGGTTTTGATGCAGAACAAAATCAAATAACATGCACGATCTTTGTAAGACCACTTTTTACTAGTCGTTCAAAAACTTGTTCGAAAATCTTTCAAACTCAGTTCGTATTTGAAATACGGAAACTTGGTTCGATTCAAATTCAAAAATCACAAATGCGATTAGATTGAAATTCTCAACCCTTCTTCACATCCAAAATATTACTTAATTAACATCGTAATAATGTAAAACACAAGCGGCGACTCAGAGATAACTTTTAAATCAACTCTAAATGCCTATTTATATGGCATCTGGGAAGTGTAGAAACAAAATAATATCAAAACAAAAGTAATATGGTGAAAACAATTTGGAAACTTGTGCAAGCAATGCCCATTAAAATCTGAACTTTAACTCAGACAAGTAACACATTGTGACAAAGATCTGCCAATGTGACTAAAATGTCAGAGAAGCTTTTTTATGAGCATTCTTTACACATACATTTCGATACATTATTGTATAGCATTATTAATTTATATACTATACAGTAGTAAACCGTTACATAACAAGAGGTAAGTGTGAATATAAAAACAATAACATTTTTTCGTAGAATAAATCACAAAGTATGCAAAACAGTTTATTAACTCCAAAAAGGTAAATAACAAAAACTGTTTTTTTTTTCAAAACCTCAGATAAACAATCAAAATAACATGAATGTATATAAAAAAACATTGATAGAAAAGCAATTAACACAAAGAGTTCACTTCAAATGTGAAACATAAATAAAAGTGATCACAATAACTCTGTGCCCTTGTTAGGTTGAACAAATGTTTGTATAAGATTTTGTGGCACTGTAATTCATAATACAGCACATCTTACGGCTAGCCGAGGCCATACTTAGCAACAAGTTTATTAGTTTCTAACTTTTCCATAACTAAAGTGAACTTAAAAGGAAAACCGGATGATTGTTTAAACATTTAGTTCAGAATAAAGAATGCTCTAAAATACTGAAAACTACAACAGCTTATTTCAAATGAAAGCTTAGATTAAATAATAATTACATAGGATACTCAAATTTTGTTAAACTTTCAAAGCTACGCGCGGCTCAGGGAATCTACCAAGATTGGCAATGGCGCCTTTTTGTCACAGGCGCGCGGCCGATAAATAGAAGGTGTACCGTGATAATCATAATCATGAACTGCAGTGTTAGTTTCTGATGTCATATGATGTAAAGCCCATTTTTTGTGACATCTTGTGTTTAAACAGCATTGTAACACTTACGCAAACGTGCTTGACGCGCAAGGGAAGACGCCTGCCATTGCACAAACTGTGGTTAGTTTCTAACGTAAGCAATAGCTGTGTTCGGTTACCGTTAATTAACTTTCTAAGCTGATTATTCAAATATAAGGAACAATTGTTAACTTTTATAGGCAAGAAATGTATATTTTGGACAGTAAATTAAAATGAGATTGAATCTAAACAATCGTCCGGTCTTCATTTAAAAACTCAGCAAAAAACCCAGTTGCATAGTTTGTATAATGCATTGAGAAAAGCAAGTCTCTACTTGATCTCATTCATTGTTCAGGTAAATTAACCCTTTTATCGACGAAATAAGTGTAAAAGTGTATATATGGCCAATCTTGTATTTTTTTACAATTGTATAAGTTTTAAGGCATTGCTTTTCTAGTTTACTAAATTTTCTGTGCCTTTATTATTTTTCCTTTTTTGTCATTTTCAATGTACTTTTAATCTATCAATGTGCCACTGTCTCAAATATATCTTATGAATTAATCTTTTTTAGTAATTTTGACGATCTTTTACTTGTAAGATGCATTTGATGATGATGTAAAATGCATTAAAAAGTATTTAATAAATTATTAAATTAAAGTATTTTTGTTTAATGAAAACTCAAGCAGTGGTAACAAAACATGATAAAGTGATGTGTAATTCAGGCAGCCATACGTCTATGTATAAGCCTAGCATATTATATGTACCTAAACAATGTGGCAGACTAACATGTCGAAATAGCAAAATCATAAAAGTGAACCAAGTTCAGATTAAAAGAAAAATGCTGTGCTAAATTTCTAGTTAATTTGGAAGCTGTAATACATATGCTGCCATGACCAGTTGAAAGACAAGATGCATAAAGATTTGAAATTAAATGCATACACCGAATTGGAGTTGAAATATGAACTAAATAATTACTGGTAAGTGCCTAAAGGAATACATTATTATTGAACAAGCTGTGGCATATTAAATCATCATAATTAAATAAATTAAATTAAAATACGGAAGTATAAACAAAAGATGAATTGACTGTCTGAGGATGCTGTGAGCAGATGATTAAACGTGTGTTAGGTAACAACAAAAATTGCATTCCAACGGCATGGTTACTTTTACGATCGTATCCACGGCAACTGCACTGTCATCTTGCTGTCCCTCAGAAATCTGCGCTTCCAAAGAAGCAATGATCTGATCAGCTTCTTCCATGGTGGGGGAAGTAATAGGTGGTTCCCCTTCTTCAAACGTCAGCGTGACCTGCGCTTCATTTTCTTCCTGCTCAACAGGTGTCTCCACGTGTTCATCTGGGACAAACTGTAGTGTGAATTCTTCTGCTTCCTACAGAGGGGGCAGTTCATACGTGAATGAAATACAATCATTAATGTTAACACGTTTTAATCAATTTCAGATCTGTACATGATGTAGGTTAGGCTGGCCGGATAGGTGGCAAACCACCAAATTTTTGCAGACTTCGCGCTGTAAACAAGTTCAAAAATAAACCTAACGAGCCAACAACTGCAATGGACCAAGCAAACAAGACAGCTGCCTGGTATGTAGTTAGCCCCTACAGCAGGTTCTTGGCTTCTTTAACTTTGCTCAACAATTCTGGGCTAAACAACATTGTATACGTTTGGCTTCCCACTGACTGTTTACGAACTATTTTAGAGCATAAACTGATCTAGGTTCTGGCACTTACAACATTAAATAAGTGCTTATTTACACTCACAACCAATGCAATTGCACCACCAGTTTCAGGATAATTGTCTTCATTTTACATTTGACGCATCTCCGGTCTGCGATTTGCAAATAAACGATTTGTTAATTCAAATAATTTAAAGCTGCGTTAAGATGACACCTCCAAAACTTCTCCTTAAGGAATGAGTTAAGATCAAGAAATCCGTCGATCAATCAAACAAAACTGTTGAAGCTTTTAAAACTGCAGCAGATGTAGACCGGAAAATGAAACAGGAAGGAAATTAGAGATGTATTCGTCTTCTTTTTTCGGAATAGACTTCAATACATTCTCAAACACTTAACTATTTGTTACTGTATCAATTTCTTTTCTTCAGGTCTGCTTAGTCGTTACCTATTTGGCTATTGTAAATACATAATTAGTGTTCAAGTTAGTGTATCAATTTCTTTACTGGCCTGTTTATTCATTACCTGTTTGGAGTAGAAATATTAACTACTTAAATTAGTGCAAAACAGGCTCTGCCAATATAAACTGGTAGTATGTTTGTAAATTTACCACTGACAGCAGCAATTTGTCGAAAAGTTTGGCATGATTTTAACCCTTTAACGTAAAAGTTTTAATAAAGTTGCGTTGTTTTTAATTATAAAATTTCAAATTGAAGTTTTGCACTAACTGTTGAAAACATTTATCACCATTTCGAAAATAATTTGTCCAATTTGACAGGAACCAGTAATTATGGCTGTGCAGCTAACGTTTCATTTAGACACCTGCTGAATTGTGATTGATACTAAATGGTATTATGACCGTTGGGTCAGACAGAAGACAAAACAATAATCATAGAATGCAGTAAAACAAGTAGTAAATATAAACTAAAGGCTAGATGAGAGCAAAGTAGCAACAGTAGAATTCCAAACAACAGCGGACTAAAAATGGATAAGCAGTGTGATTGACCAGAATGTTCTAGAAAAGAGACACAGGAGATGATAGAGCAAAATGGGGCACGACAGGCTGGAGCAGGGCAGTGCAGTCATATTTCAATCAAAAGCGATACTTTACTCCTTAAACAGTGCAAAGGAATTGAAGTTCGTTCGTTCGGTTGCATTCACAACAAAGATGTACACCAGCTGTTCTGGTATTTAGAAGTGAACCACTCATTGTTCCCCCCCCCCCCCCGCGTAAACATCGCTGAATAAGTGGATATGTCTACTTCAACTGGTCACTAGTGAGCTGGATAGTGGCATCTCACAAATTTCGTTTCTCTCGTCCGATTTACAATAAAAACATCACAACAGAATCGAAGGCTCTGCAATAATCACACGTACTTGGAAACTCATGTGCTGTCTGCAAAAACGAACCTTACGAGTCAAACAAACATCTGTTCGCCAACTTCATTACGTCACAGAGGCAAAAACCGCATCTCTCTGGAAAGCTGGAATTTCCTAGACAAATTAACCGAGATATTTGAGGCTTATCACCGAAATTTCAATCATTTTCAGCCTTCATGTCTGCTGCTTAAACGCTGACTCTTATCAGCTTCTATTACTACCAGTATCTACTCATTCAGTATGGATACAGAATAGATTGCAGTCTCAGCAAGATCGAATAAACCAGGAAAAACTGAGTGCATTCCAGTAAGGCACAGTTTCCACAAGGACACCTTGGTCTAATTCCACCCAAGGTTGAGAAAAGTGAAAAATGGCTGAAATAAAATTCAGACAGGACCGTTTGCTGTTTTAGGATGACCTGACAATTGACCATTAGAACTGCTCGCCAAGTACGCAAGTTGTTATAAGCAGATGCTGACTGGCATTGTGCATAATTTTTCCCAAATCTGATTATTTCAATTTTGCAATCAAAGGCATTACTAGGAAGTTGTCGTACTTCATCTTAATAATGAAATGCCACCAGTAACTGCTCTGGATTGTTTACTTTAAATTTTCGATTAGTTGTGCCACCGTGGTTGGCTATGTCTGGCTTCTTGTATAAACAGAGTAGTGTAGTGATAGACGTGTACGAATGCCAATCTGTGTGCATAATTTCACAAAATAAAACACTAAAAATATTTCTTTCTGAAGAACTAACTTTGAATGCAACCAAACGAACGAACTTCAATTCCTTTGCACTGTTTAAAGAGTAAAGTATCGCTTTTGATTGAAACGTGACTGCACTGCCCTGCTCAAAGCCAGTCGTGCCCCATTTTGCTCTATCATCTCCTATCTCTCTTTTCTAGAACATTTTGGTCTGTCACACTGCTTATCCGTTTTTAGTCCGCTGTTGTTTGGAATTCTACTATTGCTACTTTAGTCTCTGTGCTTGTATGTAAGGGTAACAGTCTCTAATGATGACTCGGTTTTCACATATGCTCCTAGGGAATTGTAAAACTGTTTTCACAGGGTGATCGAGAAAAAAGCCCGCTGGAAATTTTTGAATCAGATTGGAATCATTTTACTATTTGTACGATTTCATGTAGTTGTCCGGGTCTACAGCTGCGGAACGAGCATTCCGAATTTTACCGGAGGTGTCGGGAGACATAATCTAATCCGGATTTTTGAGGCAAGAATTTAAATTAACTAAAGATGTCGGGAGTAAGTAACTAGGGGAAGATCAAAAGCCAGCACTTGAGTTTGTGGGACATCTTACGTTACTGCAAGATTTCCAGTTACCGGCTTTATAATTGAAATACAGTCAGTTGAAGATTCCTCTCATTGAAAAAACTCCAATAAAGTACCACAAGAAGTTGTGTTCGTGTTCACGGAAGTTCACGTTCGCCTCCACTTTAGAGCTGCCTTGTTACGGGATATAGCTGCATGTACCATACATAATTACTGTCGTTTTCCAAGTCCTGTGCATTTGGAGAACACGGTGGGTGGGATACTGAACAGCAAGAAGAAGCCCTGAAAATATGAACTGCACATAGGAGCATACACCACTACATACAAGTGAAACGGATCCTATGAAACATTAAGGAACCATAACCCAAAGTGTGGAAAAACTGCTTAGTGCAAAACTGGCAAATGTCAGCATTAAGTGCAAATAGAGAGAGAAAGCTAGAGTTTTAGCGAGACAAGCAAGTTTGCCCAAACTGGAGAAATATTGAAACTCAAATTTTAATTGTGCCACTCTGGTACATTGTGAAATGGTGGAAATAGAGAAACAATCTGATGGAAATTAGCCTTTTCACAGTTTCGTTGTAAGCAAGCACAGTTTCCTGACGTCCATGTTAAGAGTACCACAGCAACGCGTCTTAACCACAACAACCGTCATGCGACATGTGGGTAAAGTAAAACTGTCTGCCACATCAGTTCAGTAGCTTCAGTTGTTTTCCGTGGCGTTTACTTAATTATGCATTAGTCTGAGTGATTTACTACCGGGATCTTGCTTGGGAACAACAAAAATGAGTTAAGGTTCTAGCTGCTCAAACATGTTAAAACTGTTACTATTACAATAGCATGGGCTACGAGGTGTTGTCAAGTCTACACAAATGCATTGTCTGGTACACTTAACCTCTGACCTTTTCACGATCATCATTAATCGCTGAACCGAAAAGCTTATTCGAGTCAAACTATCATCAAAATTATACATACTATCATCAAACTAAGTGAGAGATCACGTTCTCTTTACGGGCTCATTTTGCTAAATATTTTTACATAAGAAAGACAGATAGCATAAAGAACATTTGCTGCATGCAGAAAACTGTCACCATGAGATACTGAAAAGCAAGTTAAAATATTAAGACAAAGCATTGTGTTTCACATGGAAAAGTACACGGGGAAGTTTTGATGTGTGAAGAGAATGAATGCAGGGTGACATAAGATATCTCAGAAACCACTAATAACTTCTAATAGACACACAAGTCAGTGGGAAGCCATAGGTTTGCACGATACGAAATCCAGCAAACATGTCAATACTTTTGACATCTATTAAAATTTGTCTCCTACTTCAACCAGTCGCAGTATATGCCTAGACTTACTCACAATCAAGAGACGCACTGGACTTTTGAAACAGATTTCGTATCCTTATACAAGTAAAACAAAAATAGCATCTTCTTACAAACCCTCAACATAAGAAATGACTTGTTTAATGTACAAGGAATAGTTTGATCACTCACGCACTCCCTTTACCCAATTATCGAGTTAGAGGAAAGTGATAAAAAAGCATCAACAACATTTGACACACTATCGGCTTTAACTGTTCAACTATAGTTGAATTATAAAACTGATGCATATGTCATGGCTTACATAACCAATTGCAATGTAAAATTAAGGCTGTAAAATCAATACATTTAAGAAACACAGTGCACAAGTACCAACTAAAATTTTACAGAATATAATTTTTCTAATTGCTAGCACAAGAGGATTTCAGAAATCCCTGAAAATTGGCCAACTCTAATCGCATGTGTACTGTCTGTACACATGTCTATAGCACTAATGCAGAGTGCACAACTATATATGTTTGATGTATTACAAAAATTGCATCATATCAGATCTTGTACATGCACAATGCTCTTACGCAAGACAAAGCGTAAAAATGCCCAGCCATTCTTAGAAGCCAAGACAAAGTGCAAGAAACTGGCAGAAGTGAGTAAAACAGGAGCAAAATTTCTCTTATGCACAATTTCACACGGCAGTAACAGTTTCGCTCACTATCGATGCCAGGAAAATTCCCAATTAAATTATTCGATCCTGGTTAACTCAGCCATCCAAGTTACCACATTCCGTATAAGCATATTTTTACTAAATTCCGTAATGTTCCAGCAAATTAACAGTAGCTTTTTTGCATACTATTATGACACTTGAATACAAACGAAGCTTAAAAAACAGTTTTTATGCATTTTTTAATGAAACTTTGCTACAAAAATTATGCCATTAAACAAATGGCTTCCATGATTTAATAAAACGGCGAAGTTCATGATGCAAAAATATAAAATTATCCAGGCAGTTTAGCCACCATCTAGACCAATCACCATGTTCATAATTCCAAATTGAAAGGAAAAATCAAAATTAATTAAAGACGTTCTTGATTGAGTTATTTTTTTGCAAATCCGAAACAAAGCATGTCACGTTCTTTGCTAAGTTTTGGCTGTGAAACTTCGCCACAAATTTTGCAGAACTGCAGCTAAAGAAAAAACCACTCAACTTTTGCAAATCTATCATCAAAAGCACAAACTGGTATTAATCTTTTGCCAACTGTAATCAAAAGCAAATATCAGCCAGTTTTTTTCGTTGCAAAAGCCCAGAACCAAAATGACAAACCATTCAAAAATCTTGCAGACTATTGAAAAAATTAAAATTTGAAAATTATGAACATAATTTACCATACAGAATAGTAAAAACTAGTGAGTTAAAATAAGTGTATGAAAGCACTCAAAAATTAAGAGAAAATGAAATGGAGTGTAGAACATTATTATAAGATAAAATGAAATATTTTGTAATAAAGAAATATTTGTAATAATTGAAAATACTGTGGCATAAATGAAGTCTATGGTTACCAGCGAAAATGCATTTGAACTTTCTTCAGTGAAGCATATTTCTGTACCATACTGTACACTGATAAAACATGTATCTATTACTAATAGAACAGTTTGCTGTTAGATGAAATAAGAAAACGGCTTACACATGGCTTACATAAATAAATCGACAGGTCAGAGTAAAAACTAGCGAATAACAGCTTTTATTCTACGAAAAGAGAAAAGTATACCACAGCGTAACAGCTAAGCACTACCTAGCCAGTTTAAAGAATTCTATCACAGAAGGCACTCAAGAAAACTAGGCAGTGTCTGCCAAATGCAGCCCTTCTAGAAAGTTCTAGAAAGCAAACTAGAAAGTTTCCGTATAATAAAATAATTGAAGGAGAAGCCTATCATCTAAACTAAGTAAAAAAGCAAGACGAAAATGTACATCACTCAATAAATGAGAAAATAACAAAAGCAATGTAATAACATCATGCTCAATCCATTCCATCTATCACTCCACCAGGAGCAACTACTGATAAACCGTATATACTTTTTTCTGTGTCGTCTCTTGTAGCGTTGGTGGGCTTTCTGCGACACGAACTTCATCTGGTGTTGGCTCGATGCTCTGTTCACCTGTCACAGTCTCACTGGGAGCTTCACTCACAGGTATCGATACCTCTTCTGTGGTTTGTTCGTGCGTTTCCTCGACTTCTATGTTCGTTACAACTTCGACTACAGTTTCATCCTGTTGGGCAGGCAGGTCTTGACTCGTTTCGTCTACTTGCTTTATGTTATCACAAAAAACGCAGTAAGAAACACTTAAACAAGATGCAACAGTTTCAAAATTATGCCGACAGCAGAGTGTCAAGTCTTGCCAGTCAACACTTTACAGTTAGCTTTCAACTAAAGAAACAGCAACACTCTTCCACCCAGGTTCAACTAGGAATTAAAATTTTATTAATGTTCAAACAAAACCTCTAGCTAATCATATGTGTCCATGACAAATGTTCCTCTCAGAGATCAATTACAACAATAGTACGATCAATATCGCTAATGATGTTTTCCAAATGTTAACTCGCATTTTTTTTGCTGTAAAATCATTGTAAGCATTAAATGGCATCGACAGTTTAGATGATTCCATGCTAAGCTTCATAAATGAAGGAATTTATTTTACTCTGTCTAGTTTGAGGGAAACTGTTAAACCTGGTTTAAAAAAGTGTTTCCTTTCCCTTTAACTTGGAAGAAAAAGTAGCAAATTGTGTCACAGCAACACCAATACTTGGTCACAAAAACAATTTCAAAGTAGCAATGCATTAAATCACATTTTTAACAACAAAATTAGCATTTTACCATAATCAGACAAATATTTTACACATGCACACCAAAAGGTTATAGAAAAATAATCATGAACTATGGTAATTAGTGGAGTGCATTGACATTAGTGACTAGCAATTATTAGTACAGATAGTTATCAAACACAGGTTAACAGAAACCAGGAATATTTTGTACAATAACTTGGTCGGACATTTTTTATTTTATGGGGAAAACCGATTAGATAAATTGTGAATTAACCCAGGTATGAAAGTAACCCACAGGAAACTGGATGTCACACAGGATAATACATTAGTATCGCAACTTAAACTACTATTGCTTTGTTCAACAAGAACTTGCAAGATGAATTTTAACTGTACTGGTGGGTTAGGTGGAAAGGCAAAAAAGGGAGGTTCGTGCTTCGGTGCACCTCACCAAAAGCTTTAAATGTAATACTCGTGGCCCTGCCAAACATATTATCAAACATAGGTCTATGCAGTGTTGTCAGCTGTTACACCATGCAATGTTCCAAGCTATTAGTAAAAGCAAGAAACATGCCCTATGAAACTAAGATCTGTTTTTCACAACGTAGTCTTTCCTAAAAAACAATCTTCCTACATTTACGTAGTTTATAATGAACAAATTGAACGTACCTCTTCCTCCATTTCTAAATCTTGGTCTATTTCTATCTCTTCTTCACCTTGTTTTACTGTTTTTATGACCTTTGTTGTTGTTTCCTAGCAACAAAAATGCTTCAAAGTTATAAATCGCAATAACAAAGTCCCAATCAATACAGAAAATTAATTAGCATAAAGGAATTCATTCACTTCGCATAAGTGTTATCGACTTTAAAAGAAAAACAGAAAGATACCATTCAAGAAAATATCAGTGGAATTTTAGCAATACCAGAAACCTTCAAAGTGTATAATCAAACATGTTATTACACAAATAATACACAAAACAAAGTCCTAATCAACACATAAACTTAATTAGCACAAAGGAATTCATTCATTTCGCATAACTGTTATGGACTTTTAATAAAAGAAAAACAGAACGCTGCCTTTCAAGAAAATATCAGTGGAATTTTAGCAATACTAGAAGCCACCGAAGTGTATAATCAAACACTTTACACAAAACAATGTCATCAACAATGAAGAAGCAAAACTTCAACTCTATTTTGATAGTTTGTGTAGTCTCTCTCATACAGAAGCAGATCTAAACAAGATCCAGGCTTTGGCGGACCTGTGCTTCCACAGTCATTTGTCAATAATTACCAACTATACTTTTCAAGTTACAGAGTGCTTTGAGTTCTTTAAGCTATTTATGAATTAGTGAGTGAACCATAACCCACAAGTTGTGTTCCCATGACCACCCTCAAGGTATCCTCCTAGAGATCACTTACACAATGGACCGATTTTCATTGCCAGTAAAGATAAATTTCCAGGTTTATGCTAAATTGTTTTCTAGGTGTCTACAAATGCTTTAATTTGCATCCATCCAGCTCATTGTATGGCGTCTTAGCTAGGAAGCCCTACACTATTCCATCAGCAGGACTTCAGCATTTGCTTTTGAAGAAGTTCAACAACTGTTCGTGTATCATTAATTACAATAACAATTTGCATTTATTCACTGTTATAAGCAAAATAATTTTTATGGCTTCTGCTAGTTTATCAATACATACAGGCCAATCACCAGGCGTGCAAGTTCAGCGAAACCAATCAGAACAAGCAATGTAATCTGACAGATATTTGTGTGCTCTAGAATGCGGGTTTATGTTACATGTGGTAATGCAGTACTTTACCTAGTTTGCTTCATCCCCACAAGCCCTTCAAGGCTTAAGCTGGTTAAAACGTTTACTTCTGACCTACATTGAAGTTCACATTGGTGTAAATTTACGACTAATAATCAACTGCCTAATTGTCTCAAAAGCGCTTAGCACGGGCCGCTCCTATGCAAAAGCGCATAAAAACTGTCAGCAATTGACTCAAATAACTCCGCATAATTGATTCTATATTGTTATACATAGAGATATACACGTGGTTACACTGCTGTATGTGATGTATACAAAGTGGCGGCCTGCCAACTAGCGGTCAGCTCGCGAAATAACGGACTCTATCCGTATTATGCGGGACTTTTAGCAGACCAGATTTTGTCCGAATTTTTCGATATCCGTAAAAGCAAGGTCTGGCAAACTGAGATATGAGTGCACCTGTTTTAGCACGAATTTGAAACTTCTGTCTGTATAAGATCTTGTCTCACAAATTACTATACTACGAATAGTAAGCACACTTAAGTTACAACAGCAAGACTAGTTCTGCTACAATGCATCGCATCTGAAAAAGGTTCAGCAAATTAGTGACACAGCTAATCAACTTTACGAACAGCTGAATTAGAAATAATTTACTATTGACTAATAAGTTACTTCTTCAATATAGAACTTTACTGCCGATCGGTTTCGAACAATTACCGTTTATTTTCGAGACATCTAAAAACTTCCTTAGTTTTGCTTCTAAAAGCAACTTTCATCTTTCGCTTTTAAATGTCTTGAATCGAGCGGTAATTGTTTGAAATCACTCGAAATTAAATTCTATTTTGAAAAAGTTATACATATTTGCCAAATATTGATAATTCTATTAATGTTACCATGCATACTTTTACTGTTACTGTTATTATCAATATTAAATTTACTCTAACTTACTTTAGTTACTATAACTTCATCACCATCTGCCGTTTCTTTTTCTTCTACTTGAAGATTTTCCTTGGAACTGTCACCTTTCCTAAAATGATTCACAGTAAATGACGAAAAAGAGAAAAGCAAATCTTAGTACAATTGTTTCACTTTGTTTATGAATCGAAGCACCAGAATTATCACAAGATGTTTACTGGTTATATTAAACGAAAAGAGGACTCAAACTTCAAAAGTAGATTAAAACAATCTACCCTTTAAAATATTTTTAAAAAATTACTTGCTTGAAAGAATTATTACCACACAAACGCAATTTCGCATTCGGGCCACTAGTTTTTCACTGTTACATGCATTTCATCATTCAATAGTTAGACGGGCACTAGCGCCTGCATTTCGGAAGTGCATTGCACAAAAAACAGGTGCTGTACCTCTCAGTTTGTGATGAACTACACACGTTTGACAGTTCATGCGTGAGCACAGCGGTAAATTTGAAATTAAAATTTTTATCTTAAAACTTGCCGAGTTTTAGTACAACACACTGAATATCTTACAGTAGCACTGTACTTCAATTTCCGCTTTTGCAAACACGTGCAACATGCTCGGGGAGTACTTTTGCTGTTGAAAATTATGTTAGTTTGTGATGTTATCAATAGTTGGGCTAGCTTGTTGCTAATTAAGTTTTTAATCTATTATTTAATTATCAGAAACGCTTTGCAGTATTAATTGTGTTAAAATGTATACTTTTTATCAGACTTGAAAAAGGGGTAGTATATGAAAAATCATCCTGTCTTCCTTTAATATATACAATATTATTATTAAGTCAATAAGAATTTATATGGTGTAACTTATATACGGTGTACAGGTGCAACACAAATACTGCCATTTATTGGCAAAAGAGGAGTTTTATAAACTGGTACACTTTACATTAAGATGGTATATTACCTAGAAAATTTCACTTACTTAACGTAATCCTGTAGCTATTACACTAGCACTGCATTGCAGTAATAAATTTTATCTAGTTAGACAGATAGCGCTACTGAGGAGCCAGGATTTGAAAGAAATTGGCATATTTGAATATGGTAAATTATTATGTATTTGTGTTTATACCTTGTCAAGAGTTAGCCATAGGAAAACATAGCTGCATCCTCGCCAAAACAAAAATGTTATAATAATTATTGCGTTTTACATTTTAAATTAAAAAATATGGTTTTATATGACTGCGTCAGGTATGCACATGAACATACGAAAAAAATTATAAAATTCCTGGCCGAGTGTGCGATAAAAATATTACCCGGGCGATTTGACAGAAATATAAGCATTTTTATTATTGACCTCGGTTAAACATAGTAACAAACTTTGATAACGAATCTTTATATATTCACTTTTATATATAATTTTATCGCTTTTATAAAGACAATTATAATTTTTAAGTAGAGTACTTTTAAAAGAGCTGACGTTTTGGGCTGTCTTAATGTTAGTTGACAGGGAATTCCACAAATTTACAGTCAATTTACTCAATGACTGATGTCCAAATTTGTTACTTGTTTGTACGAAACTGTAAATGCATTGCAAAATGTGTAGAGCTACGCTGCTATATATATAATTTATACAATACATAATAATTGCTCCGTATGCAAAAGAATATGACATAAACTATGTTAACGTTCAACAGAATAAAATTAACAGTAAACGCAATCAAAAATACGCGTTAATCAACATATTTAGCAGAATATCTACTATGATGTTTTCATTATTAGTAGTTCCTTCATCTTACATGTTACACGTGTTGTAAATTTTATTGGATTTTATCTTCTAAACTCTTACATATCATATGTTTGAAATGATGTAGGCTCTTACTGTGATCTTGGTATAACAAAATGTGTAGAGATTGACTTTATTTTATTTATTTTTGCTTTGTTTTGTCATCGTTACACATGTAGTACATTAATGAATAAATGTGTACAATGTAAGTAATACAAGGAAATTCTCACTAATTTGATTTGCAATTGTCTTTGCAGCTACACTGACCAATAACATTTATCTTGCGGTAAGCTTTTAGACAGTAATTGCGAATAACAACTCTCAAACAACTTGTGTGTGTGTGTGTGCGTGTGTGTGTGTGTGCGTGCGAGCATGTTCACTACAAAAGTTAGTTCATGCAAAAACTGCCAGCAGCCACATTAGAAGACCACTTACCGAGAAAGGATTAGCTTAAGATCATTTTCTATAAGGTTTAGCAAGTCTCTGGCTTGGTCGAGGTCTAGTCCGGTGCAGTCCTGGTCGTTTATTGACACCACTGCATCGCCGACTTTCATAAAATCAGCAACTTTACTCCCAGGTTCAATCTGCAAGTGATACGATATCAATGAATAACTCCGTTCACTGGAAAATCAAAATCATCTGTAGTTTTCTGCGGCACAGTCGTAAACGCTTCTTCTGTTTTCCTCACTAAAATCTCTGAAACCGATCCACAGTTTTTTAAGTTTCAAAATTTCTCAAAATAGACTCTTATTAGGCGAGAATCGAAGTCTAATAAGAAATAATAATGCTGACGCAGTGTCGTTACATAACCATGTTTATTACACCGTTGGCATTATTGTTTCTCAAAATAACACCAATTCTCAAAAACAAAACAAAGCTGCCCTTGCAACCGTGATTAAAGGTTAAACAAAAAAGAAGCTGCTGACAACTGATAACCAAGGACTATGCTGTATCACAAGACTGTTGTGATCGCAAGAACTTCGGTTGAGCTCAGCTGCCAAACACCGTCCGTCCCGAGCAATACCAGAGCACGCTGTAGTTTGGCTAAACTATTTGCACTGTGCGGCTGTGGCTCGAGAAAAGAATTTTTAGAAAAACATGCATACGGGTATCAATTCAGTTTCAAGCTAAAACGTTTCTAGAATAACTGTTACACGTCATGGGTATACATTACCAGTCGGTTCCTTGTGGTCAAATTGCAAAATAATTTAATTTTTTGTTTGTTTTTCATAGTGCCAGTGTTTGTTAGTGACATTACATGAGGCTTTCAGCTGTTCACAAATTATGCTGATAAAATATATTTACTTTGTACCAGTGGTTGTTCGTGGCTAAAATTAGTGGGGGTGGTGCTTCAGAAAATTTTAAGCAATTGTTTTAATGTTGTGTAAAACGAAACTAACATAATTATGTAATTTTAATGTTATAATTGTAATTTTAATGTTAAACAAACAAGCATATGAAAGTTTATACGGTTAAACTTGATAAAATCCTAAACAAAAAGAAACTGTGTGATCGACAGTACTTTCTCTACCTGGCTCACACATGTGTGACTGGCCACATACACACAACAGAGAAACACCGCATTGCTAGAGCGCTGTGCTGAGCTGTGAAGCACTACCCTTATGTGCTCAGGTTCTGTACAAGTATAAAGAAAGCACTAAAGAAAAAAAGGCTCATTATATTGAATATTATCGATAATATCGACTGAAAATAGGGGGCGCTGCAGTTCCAGAGTACCTATACACAAGCCGCCACTGCTTTCTAGACTTCTAAATGTCGGCTGATCGGGGAACAGATTTTCTTTGGGAATCAAATGCAACAAATGTTTGTTGTTTTTTATGAATCAGGTTGCCAGGTAGTTTTACAGAAAAATCTCCCCGTGAACTGGTATTTGGGAAATTTTTTTAGGGGTGGTTGAATTTTACGACCATCCCACATAGTGTGTGCCTTAGCAACATCAGATGATGGGATATAAAAGCAGTTTTATCCAAGAGCCAGTCTAAAGAGCAAAAACTCCAAAGTAGCACCGCTGACACAAAACTGTATGACATATAAAATCTAATTTTAGAGCACAGCTTTGTTATAGCGACTATAGTCATTACCTGTTGTGCCAATTCTTCACTTTGTCTGTTTCTACTTACGATAACAACAACATGTGTCTTTTAATTAAAAAAAATACAAACTTTTGGGAAGTAAGGATTTGGACAATCTGTTGAATATCTATCACCAAGCAAATTTCATTAGTAGATAAACGTATCATAACTCAAGTCATAAATCTCTAAATGGATTCAGAGAGTGATGAAAACTTATAAAACTTTAAATTAGACGATAAAATTGATGATATTTCATAAACGACAACATCATCAGAAGTAACAAGCAGCATTACCATGTTGTTCAAAGAAATGCAGCTTTGCAGGTATTGCTCACGCTAACAAAAGTACTTGTAAAGATGTTGTATGTATCCTTTTGCTAGTTCTAATATACTTATGTCGCGTGTCCTGACTTTGCTATGAGATTTTTCTTTGCTGAAGAATTGCTGTCTGATATTTTACACTCAGGGGCATATTAATCAATAGGCTAATTAGGCTATAGCCTAGGGCGCCAAAGTTTCAAGGGTGTCACATTTTAGAAAAAATTCTTATTCTCCTCGGAAAATGCGTATAGTTTCATATTAATGTAAAGGGCACATTTTGTAACACACCACAGGCATTTACTGACCACAACTTATATATATATATATATATATATATATAAAACAATTTGACGACAACATTAACAACAGCAGCAACAACAATAGCTTTACCGAAAATCAGCTTTAAAGTCGACAAACGACACAAGCCTGCAATGAGACATGTCACAGACTGTATATCAGCTACTACAAAGTACATAACTAACTATTACCCCAGGCAGAAGACAGCAACTCAATAGGTGTATTTCTCAAGTTATTTTTATGACACGGCCAAGTCATCGAACCCTCAACCTCCCAAGTGGAAGCAGACACGTTAGAACTGTACCGTTAGACTGTACCACCTGATGAAACTTTATTTTAAATGCCAAAGTTTATGATGGTTCACATTTCCAAATGTGACACGTGCACTAGTTTAAATAAAAAATGTTAAGTTTTGATTATTTAATTTTTTAGGCCACTGTAAAACCTTAGCCCAAAATAGCAATCATATAACGGCCTTGTTTATTTTTCCACAATGATAACTTAGATAAAGATCAGTTATTACTACTTAGAAGCCTTCGATGAATCCACGCTTCTTTTACTTTTAGTGTTAGTCATCTGACACCAGAGTTCTCGTGCTCTTTCAACCACCGTAATTTGCAAAATACGGCCTGGGCAACCTGATAAGAACTTCCTGTAGGTTGCCTTCGCATTTTGGCATTGCAGTTTTAGCTGCAGAAGGCTTAGATCAAACAAGTCGCCTCTTGTTCCATGCGTGTGACATAAAGTTCTAATCATAGTAATACTCTAATCTAAATCTTGAAAACATTGTTGCTCACAAAGTAATGAACAACTAATTCAGTCACTCATTATGAATTGTTAAATCATAAAAGTTTGATAATATCAATCAGATGACTAAACAGCACCAGTAGGCAGTAACTCAAATAACGCGGCATCCGGCATGTAATCACGCACCTATCTCCGCTCACTCTCGCGCATTTTGACAATGTGCATGTAACACGATTTTAACTTCATCGGTCGCACAGTCAACGTGCAATTGTTGTGGATTCGTTGCTCACCCAAACACACACAGCTTAATTTAAATATGTTAAGTCACTTCGCGGATTTCACGTACAACAAGGCAACAACTAGCAAACCAATAACGAATTGTAAAAGCATAATTGCTGATAAGAATGTGCACAAAGCTCCATGACAGATGTGTTGCTCTTTAATGTTAAATTTAATTATACTCATTGTGGAACTTCAATAGAAGCTACTTAAATTATGGAATCTATTAACGGTGGCTAGACTGTTGTATTTGTAGGCATAAGTATAAATTATTATAATAGACTTCTAGCTGAGACTTCCTATAAACCCTTGCTTTCATTCAAGGTGCACAATTTTTTCAGATAAACATGTTGAAGGCACTTCTCAAGTTTCATTCAAAGATTTGTTATACGCACTATTATAGTCTGCTGGCGTGATATCCAGGCTCTCCTGCCTGCATGCTAATACAGAATTTCGTTGTTTGGAACGAACAATGTTTCTTTGATTACAATTATATGTGTTGCAATACATTCTCTGACAATAGCATTAAAAATATAGCCTTTGTTTACTTTAGTGCAAAGAACTCTCTAAGGAGTGGCCCACCAGCGTCAATATATTAATTTATCTCCAGTTTCAGGAAATTGTGTGCCAAACAGTACATTTTCCAGACATGAGCCAGTAAGAAAAATAAACACGCAGCTGACAAGCTTATAAATGAGCATCTGTTGAAAGAATGGATAAAGAATAACTAAAACATGGGTATGGAAGTACTCATTATGAGCACTGTTCACGTTGACTTCAAACAACAATTATGATGAGAGTCAGTGCGTGACTTTGGGGGTGCATGTGTGCGTGCGTGAATGTGCGTGTGTGTGGGGGTGTTTGGATGTGTGTGTGTGTGTTCGTGTGGGTGTGTGGTAGGGGTGAGCATCGAACGTTCGAGTTCGAATCAAATTCGAACGCTCGAATTCGATTCGAACGAGTTTTTTTAGTTCGAACTCGATTCGAATCCAAAACTATGGATTCGAATAATTCAGCACTTCAATCACATATGCTCTTTATCACTAAAATGATTAAAACATCATGAAATTAGCATAATTTAGTTGTGATTTCTGCACACAATTTTAAAGAAATTACTAGTCGTTTTATTGCAGAACAAAATCTAGTGATATGCATGATCTTTGTAAGACAAATGTTTGCTGGTGGTTCGAAAACTTGTTCGAAAATCTTTCGATCTAAATTCGAATTCGGCTCGAATTCGAAAGTCACAAATTCGGTTCGAATTCGCTTTCTGGTAGAGAATGCTCACCCCTAGTGTGTGGGTGTGTGTGCATGCGTGTGGGGGCTGAAAGAGTGAGACAGAGAGAGAGAGAGAAAGATGAGAGAGAGAGAGAGAGAGAGAGAGAGAGAGAGAGAGAGAGAGAGAGAGAGAGAGAGAGAGAGAGAGAGAGAGAGAGAGAGAGAGAGAGAGAGAGAGAGAGAGAGAGGAGGAGGTAGGGGAGTATTTGCAAGAGATCTGTAGGAGACAAAGAATAAAATAGCGTGATGTGATAACGGAAACAAAAATAAAAGACAAAATTGACGAGAGAGTAATGTCAGGGCCGGCTCTAGGTAGTATGTTCACCTAAGCAAAAGTATTTTTAGCTCCGCCTCCTCAACAGTCAATCGCTTTCTCCACGGTTCCTGCCACGCCCCCAATATTGAATTTGTATTGTATAATATTATAATAAAGTCTAATTGTACCTGAGTGCTAGGCTCATGTATGTATTACAATGTAGTAATTAAGTGTAGTTAATTACCTATCTACAATTTGTGCTGCCTGAATTTAAATTTGATTTATGACCCTATTGTCTCTATAAGTCTATATGACTCGCCGCCTTTTTACCATTGTTTCCTGTATTCCGTCCTGAAAACTTCGATTCTTATAGATTTGTCTGCCATAATTAGATAAACGCTATTGTAAGAATTTTTTTTATTGACGAAAGGGTCATTCTATAATCACTTATAATTATAGAAATTGCACACAAAAGCAGAGTACGTGTCAGTAATATCTGTGGGAAATGTCGTAATCTTAGGACACCAGATAAAGCAAAGACATTTGCTAGCATCGATGAATCATACATGTGACAAGAAAGTAACGCAACTTGTTCATTCTGTTTCTAGTTTAAATTGTAACTTCTACAGCAACTCCAACATGGTGTCATATAGTGGACGTAAACACGCAAGAAACAGAGCTTCGGATGGTAACATTTTTGGACTAAATTGAGCACGACAGATTAGAAAATACCCGTGTCAAAAAATTCAATTTTTGACCATTCTCGAGCCGCACAGCGGACGCACGAGAACGCGAACTGACCAAGACGAACGCTATTGGTTGAAAGATATTGACGTCATACATGCTAAAAATTTATCTATGACAACGAACTATCTTAACCATCGAGAATAATTAGTGTTGTACAGTTAAGCAATCACACTATGCTATTAGTCAGCCTAAACTTAAAAAATCAAAGAATTGCTTCCAGAAATTGGCGCCCCTAAATTCAACTGCTTAGTTTGCCTAATAGTAGAGCCAGCTCTGAATAACGTTTATTAAACCGTGTGGCTATCATCAATTTTGTTTAAAATGATTTGACGATCTCTGACACGAAAAAAACGGTACCAAAGATTTGTGTGAATATAGAACAACCTAGCGAAGACCGATTTGACAGAGGGTAAACGTAGTCACATTTGACATTGAACAGGTTTTGGTCAAATTATTAAAAATCTACTTCAGGTAGCCGAGTCAAGAGCCAGCAGGAGAAGGGGATCTAGGGCGGAGCCCAGGATACCAACGAATGTATCTGTATTTTAAGCATTTTGTGAGGTGTTTTTTCGGGTTTAAATTAAGGTATTTAAACCATAAAGTAGCATTGATTGATGCTAGACTAAAAACACAAAAGTGCAAGCACTGTACATCAGTTCTGGGAGTTACTCCTCAGTCGCAATACATTTCACACGTTTATGAGGATTCTGCAGACATTGTGTGAATTAAAGCTAAAGCGGAAGAACGCTTACCGCGCTCGCTGCTGCAGCAAAAATTGGCTAAAAATGTAGACAGGGTGATGAAGCTTTGCGACCGTTTAACTTAAAAAATTACTGTTTTACTTGATAGATATTCCGTTGATTTCAGCTTAATGTTAAAAAGTTTCAATAACATGCAAGTCGTGTTTCCGCTTTTTCCACTTAAATTTTAATGGGCGAAATCAGGAGATTTCAGAATTTCTCAAAATATCCGACCGAACTACGGATATATGGTTAAATTTCATAATACTCTAAAGCAAGTCAGGAGTAGAGATAACCAGAACTTACGGCTGGTCAATAATTTTTTACATTACCAAGTTTTGCTTGGCGAGTTAAACGATACAACCATATTATCAGTGAAAATTGTAACGGACAATCTAAATAAATATAACTGCACTTAGTGACTATATATTTAATATATTGACTATAATAAAATCTACAATATATTTGAAGTCTTCTAAAACTATATGACATGATCCACATCTGCCTCCATTCCTCTTATCTCGGATTTACTACTACATAACCGGGCTTCTAACAATTAACAGTACTTAAACCAAAGATCAAGCCTTCTGCAAAGTTGACCTATTTCAGTGTTTGCGAAAAATGATGAAGGATTTTGTAGTAAAAATGCGATTAGCGTCTTCTGTAAGTAATACAATCACTTTAAACTCTCCCGATCATTTCTCACTTGGGCGCTACCATTTTGAATGCCCATTCTTCATTTCTTTCATCAGTGACGTCATTCATCGGCTGAAGAAAAGCAGTGCACTGGCAATTTCCATCTAAATTTCTACAAAAAAATCAGTTAGCCAATTTTATGATATTTTTGCATGAATAACTAAACATTATAACCTGTAGAAGTGTGAAACAGTTTAAACAGCGCGCGCTTAGGGAAAGCCACAATGTGCTCACGAAACGTCATAAAGGCTACCAGTTACGTCATAATTTTCATGTGAATGGCGGCTGCAAATGTACGTGAAATTTTCTATACGGTGGTAGTATAAATTAACATTATGCTTTACAAGCAGTTTTTTGTAAATTTTTTATTATATTTTTGCAAGTTTAAGTGACAACATCAAAATAAACCCAACATGCCGAGTGACTTGTTCTTTCCTTTAGCACACCACAAACAGTTTAAGTGACAACGGTAAAATAAACCCAAAACGCTGAGTGACTTTTCGTCCTTTCCTTTTACAATAAATACTAGTAGTATGCCCAAGTATACACAATTGAATTTTATATTAGGTATGCATGTATTCCCTGCAACTTCTAAGATACTCTGGGTGATTCAAAAGCAGCATTGAACAGACATATCAGAATCAGTCGGTCTCATGTCCTCTTAGTCATGTTTTATAAAACAAATGTTGAGCCTGCACACAAAAATTGATGCAAACTAGTTATCTTAGTCGTGCCCTATAGACTATAGATATAGTAACTCGGATCTCTTCACATCTGAAAACAAGATTTCGATGTTTATACAATCAGCACTCAACTTCGTTATTAAAACTGTGAATTCCGACCCGATTTCAACATTTTTTTGCCAACAAGTTTGTTTGTTTATACTCGATTGTAACGCGACACTCGCAGGTCTGAGGATTTTACCATCCACTGCGCGCACTCAGCTACCAGTTACTGTAGCTAGACTAACTAGACGTTCTAGTAACTACAGCTTCATGTATTCATATCTTTCATTACGTGTTTGGCTTGTTTAAAGGACAAGAAAAGGGGCACCTAAGTAGGTTTCAGAAAAATCGCCTTAAAAAATTATATTACTTTATAGCAATTTTATGCGTATATCGTACTCGCACTGAAATGAATTTTAGTTTGTTTTCATTTTAAATCTCCCGCATTACTGTTCCGAAGTCGCCATTACATGACGTGATGCACCAAACGTAAATCAAGAGAAGAAAAGGCAATGTTAAATTATGTCTCAAAAGACTTTCCGTGCAAATCTATATTACTTAGATTTTCGCTTACTTACTAGAAAGACTTGTGTAACTAGAAAGGAAAATTATTAATTATTGAAAATGTTTTCACCAATTGGTAAAATATCGCTGACTCACCCTACAGGGTGCACCACTCACTAACCAAAAAAACGTATTTTTAATCTTATTGACAAGATACAGTAATTTTAAATTTTATTTAGTTAGTGACTTGTGCGCTACGAATGCTCTGATTATTTTTTCAAACTTTACTTAATGTTATCTAAACTTGTTTCAAATGACCTGTCGTGAAAATGTCTGCGTCTAACTGTCATCGCGGGAGTTTAAATTGACCTGTTTTATGCAGCGTGACTGCCGATTGAAGTCCTTTATGCAAAAAGGCAGTACGTAAGTGATATAGAATGTCAAAACGAATTTTTTAAGCTTTATGTTTGTGAAGGGTTTTCTTGTGCTTTAAGTAAAGATTATAGTCTGTAACGTACAGTCTCTTCTTTTTGTCTCTTCTGTGCATTATTCTTTAATTGCAAATAGTCTTACCATTTAAACAACAACTACAACGGATTATAGCACAAACAACACGTTAAAATATTTTAATCTTTTTATTAAAAGTAAATTTAGTATCCGGTTAGCAAAACTGCGTTTCCGCCATTGTTCTTTTCTTTTTTCACTCCGTGCTGTCCCTTTATCCTTCCGCCTTGCGCTATATAGTTCTGCTTGCAAATTCGTTCGCAACATAGTCTCACTACTATACTCCATGCTACAATACAGCAAAGACAAAAGACAAAAGCAACGTTTATTTACTGTCGCTGGTTTAACAGAGAACATTTTTACTAACGGCTATTTAACGAATACACGTAAGGACGCAACAAATAATAAATAACACGTAGGGTATATGCCCTGGCATTGCCCACCGCTGTACTCGAACTCAAGACTGCATGGTTGCAGTCCGAAGTCTAGACCACTCCAACCCAGGACAACTCAGCAATACCATATTCTCAGCAACTCACTTTTCGTATATCGTACGCGAAATTAGGAAACACAAAACGGACCGAAATTTTGGCGAGAAATGACCAAAACAGACCAACCAACTCTTTTAATAAAATATGCAGAATTCTAGATGATTTTGTGTGACTTCCCGTTGACGCTGTCGACATCTGGTTCAATACCAGTAACGTATTAAGAAACTATACGAAAGCCGTGAGTCTAACAATTTCAAGCCAACAATAAACAACAACACACGGCCGCCAACTCCGACAATATCAACAATGCTAACGTCAATGACGACAACAACAAAAACGGAGACGATCATTGTGCTGATGGCGACAAGATAACAATGCTAACAACAAGAAATGCGGTTCTAAAAACTACACGTGAGTCAAAATGATCTAAGCCTAAGCATGGAAAGTTCGCAATAAATAGTTATGAAAATCTAACCGAGTGTTGATTTGTTTGAATGATTTCTTTCATCCAAGCAATTGAATGATTGCTTTTTGCGTGTTTGGATAATGGATATGTCTAACAAGTTGCACACAGACATTTGGTTACGCGATTTTTGCAGGACTAGAATAAGTGAACGAAAGTACCATCAATGAGACATTTCAGTTTTCCACGTACTTAAAGAAACAATGAAGCCGAAACATTTTTCCACTCCGCACCAGTCTCTCCTAAATGTAAAGGTTGATCTAGGGCCAGGCCTAATGAGAGTAAAGGTTTATGTAGGGCAAGGCCTAATGAGAGTAAAGGTTTGTCTAGCACCAGGCCTAATGAGAGTAAAGGTTTATGTAGGGCCAGGCCTAATGAGAGTAAGGGTTTATCTAGGGCCAGGTCTAATGAGAGTAAAGGTTTATCTAGGGCCAGGCCTAATGAGAGTAAAGGTTTATCTAGGGCCAGGCCTAATGAGAGTAAAGGTTTATCTAGGGCCAGGTCTAATGAGAGTAAAGGTTTATCTAGGGCCAGGCCTAATGAGAATAAAAGTTTATCTAGGGCCAGGCCTAATGAGAGTAAAAGTTTATCTAGGGCCAGGCCTGATGAGAGTAAAGGTTTATCTAGGGCCAGGCCTAATGAGCGTAAAGGTTTATCCAGGGCCAGGCCTAATGAGAGTAAAGGTTTATCTAGGGCCAGGCCTAATGAGAGTAAAGGTTTATCTAGGGCAAGGCCTAATGAGAAAATTTTATTCTGATCATCTGTTTCGTTTTCTCGTACAAGATTTGAACCACCAATTTATGACTTAGTTACAATCCGGCATCCGCTAGAAAAAATGATTAAAAACTTCCATCACTCAATAGGTACGCCCATCTCACCTCAGCACTTAACAGGTTAACAGTCATACCATAGTAGTTTAATAAAAACGATGCATAATTTGTACTGAGCTTTTTGTGCAGACAGCCGGCGAAGAAGCCAAATTTAGACGAAGGGGCTCTGGATGTCTATAAACACGGTTTCAAGCTATTTCATAAATAACTCACACGTGCCAAATGCTGCGTCTACAAACGACTAAGAAGCTTGTCATTCTGTAATTGGTTCGGTAACAAAGGTCATTTTTTTACTTCGCCAGTACGATAACTGGCTTCTAAAGCGTAATGTCCCACCGAAGTGAAGCCAAATTACTGAATTACATTTAATATCTATGCATCAGCCACTCGACTTTAGAGAATGGATTATTACTGACCTACATAGCTTGATGTTTTGGTTTCGTAACCCGTACACTAGAAGACGGCCAGTGGACCATACCTCGGCGGCTGGACTGAGGCATTTCAGTTTTGTCCAGATTTTGTAAGCTAACTGTCCGTGTGACGTCAGCAGCGCTCTACTGGCCTAACACGAGAATTTTCAATCAACAAACGATCATGTTTGCCTGTGACAAGAGAAGAAATCTTATAGCGAAAAAGTTGAATATTTATGATTTATATAAAGCTACCGCGAGTATGCGACATAAAGCAATTGAGCATACTCTGCGAGACGAGCTATTTGCGTCCAAGTAATAAAAACCATGTCTGCCTATCTTGCAAAATTTAGCAAGATAAATGAGCTTAATGCGAATTCCACGGTCTCTCTTTATTCCAAAAACCATAGCACCAATTTAAAACTGCGCACATAAGACAGTCTCGACTTGCGCTAGGCCAGAATTGAGTAAAATCCACCCGTCCTTCTATTATCAATGTTAAACTAGCATCATAAGAGATTTGGCACATTCACAGTGGCAAAAATCGTCCATTTTCTAACGAGTTATCTGCTAAACGGACGAATAGACAGATACTAAAATAAACAAGCAAGCAATACAACAAGCAAACAAATTCTTACTAACAAACGAACACGCCATCTAGCCAGTTAAACACCAAACCAACCAACTGAACAATTATGTAACCAGAAAACTAATCCACCTAGCCAGCCAATCAATTCGAACCACAAATTATCCAACCAATCAGCAGACCACTCAACTATAGCAACCCACAACAGCCAATCTGGTTAAAAAGTCACAGGTAAAATAGTTATAGAAAAAAGTCATAGAAAAAGATTCAGGAAAAAGGAAACAACCGAAAGCCTAACCATCGCCAGAATTTTATTGTGATTTTTTTCTGTGACTTTTCCCTAGCCAAAATTGTGACTTTTCTCTGCGACCCTTTTTCCCCGTGTCCTTTTCCTAGCCAAAATTGTGACTTTTTCCTGTGACTTTTCCCTAGCCAAAATTGTGACTTTTCTCTGCGACCCTTTTTCCCCGTGTCCTTTTCCTAGCCAAAATTGTGACTTTTTTCTGACACCTTTTTCCTGTGACTTTTTCCCTAGCCAAAATTGTGACTTTTTTCCGCGACCTTTTTTCCTGTGACTTTTTCCCTAGCCAAAATTGTGACTTTTTTCCGCGACCTTTTTTCCTGTGACTTTTTCCTAGCCAAAACTGTGAATTTTCTCGCGACCTTTTTTTCGGTGCCTTTATTACCGGTCACCACAAGTCCACAACAGCATATAACGTATGTAGCGTTGCATTTTATGTTGAGTAATGTATTTATGGCACACTATCACTTTCATTAAATTATGCATCGACAATGATTACTGAATGTAACAACATCTGGCAGAAACTTCAATGAGGGTTTGAGAGAAATTTTCCACTGTTGAAGCAAATAATATTAGAAGGCGATCAAAGGCTTGATAATTGGCGAAAATTCCTACCGTTTTAACAAACAAACAACGCACGGCGAAGAAAATAAACAATGTGCCAGTGGAGAAAAGCCTGGCTTTCTGCGCCAAAACATTAAGTTTGATTTCCAATGTTGGTAAAAATCAGAGTGTTGAGACTAATTTGAAGTGATTAAAAAACAACAGACGAGGATATCCATGGTACAGTTTTTATCTGTGTTTAGTACCAACAGTGGAAAGTAGCAGCTCACAAACTGTGACATCCGCAAAGTTTATCCATGCAGACGGGAAATAAGTGAGGATTTTGAAGGAAAGTAGGTGGAAAATCCGTTGTGATGGGCAAAACAGGTGGGCTCATATTTATGGGGTAAGTCAAAAGAAAATAAACTGACTGTAATTTTACCAAAATTAATAGATTTTTGTCAAAATTTAATAAGCAAGTGATGTGCCACTGAAACAAAACAAAAGAACAATTTTATCACGTTTTTCATTCTTCTTTCTTACCGAGCTTTTAGTCAACACTAAGGGTCGGATTAATACCTCAAGAGAACGTAAACACTGACAAGAGTATGGTACCCCCATATGAGTACAAGTCACAATAAAAACGATGTTTATCTGTGAAATGATAGACATAGAACATTTGTTTTTTGCAATTAGTTTAGCGTCAAAAGTTTTTTAAATATTAAGTAATTATAATCATGGAGCAGGGCAGGGAAGGACCATAGGGTCATGTAGTCTCCAGCCCTTTCTTCTAAATAGAATAGTATATTAAAAATTAACGGTGATGCTGCAGATAACAAAAATGAATAAGAAAAAAATAATAATAAAAACAGTATAAATTATCCAAGAAGAACTGAAAACAAAAAATAATAATGTTAGATACTTTCATGAAATTTCATCTTTCGAAATGTGAAAAAACTTGCAGTGAAATTTATTTACGGTAACTGCTAGGACATCAGCTTAACATTACATTGCATAAAAAAGTCGAATCACATAAAACAATACAGAGACGATTCTTTTAAATCTTATAAAGGTATCGGCATTCAACATATCTGCATCTAAATTGATAAGAGTGAAAAATGTAATATTGCTGTCATACATGTTCCGACAGATCTTACTTTTGGGCAATTACTCGATTTGAAAAAAAAACTGTGTGGGGCCCTTCTTCCCTTGAGGCCCTAAACACGTGCTTGTTTTGCTTAATGGTTAATCGAGGGCTGCTCAACACTTGGACACGTAAATCAGTGAATATGGATTAGCAATCTTGCGATGTTTGGAGCCGCGCTACATATTATATTTTACTTGGGAAAAATGAGAAAATATTTTCTTTCGAGTGAACAACCCTCGGAACTTGTCTATGCGAAACACGTATAAATTCTTAAAAAAGTTTTTAGGTAGGCCCTCTTGGTAGGTTTAAATTCTGAAGAGTAGAGTGGTACTTTTAACTAGCTTCCATATTAGTGGCGACAAACGTGCTGTAAACACTTCAGTGAGGTAGACTGCAAAAGCCTAAGCTGGTGATGGTATTCACTAGTGAAAAATAAAAAGTTGTAATGACGGCTCTGTTTTAAAAAACAAGTCAGTCACAAATGGTAAATTGCACCTAGGAACAAATGCGATGTATTGTGGCGAAGCAGGCAAGAACGTAAAATGTACAGCAGTATAGTATTTCCTCGAGAGGTAAAAATATCTTCCACAGCATCAGTACCAGCTAGCGTTGGCATCCTCATCTTAGAGGCTCTGAAAGCAAGCGCACAGATACAGTGCGCAATCTGATCCGCACTGATTCAGAAGCAACAGAAACCGGAAGTGTTATTTATTGCTGATAGATGGCGCTAGAACGGAAGCTGCGATTATTTTGCTGAAACCACACGAAACCGAACCAGAAGCCAGGTTGAAAGCTCAAAGATTCTTGTATATTTGTTTACGTTTGGGGCGAGAAAACAGCCGAGTGTCACGGTGTAGTTAAGCAGTACTAGATCTGGCTGGTAAGTGTGCGGGCGACTGCCAGGAAAACTGTTTGTGGGGACGTTTACTATGCTGTGCCATTGAGTTTCTTTTATTCACTTCCGAACAAGGCATCTTCTGGTCCAACGTTTCATCCTAGATGATTTTCTATAGTAATAAGTTAATTTCGTTTCTGCCACAACAAAGCATATTGGTGTCGGTTAGTTACGTCCTGAATTCACAAGCAGTGTGCGCAATAGTGATGGGCGATTACAACCATGCATAAATTGATTTATTCGACGATTGAGCAGTAATTCAATTAATCGAATTAACTGAGAGCAAAATATACGTGTTACACACTGACTAAAAGTATGTTAGCACAAATAAACCGTTTTTTCTTCATTTTTCTCATCTTCCACAATGCACACAATTGTGAATGACAGTGTTGCAAACTCTGGGCTCCAAATTCGTTGTACATGTGATGGGTGTAGTGATTTAGTCAGAGAGTGGTTAAGGCAAAAGCAGGTATGTGCCTGTAAAAATAGTTCCCGAGTACGAAAATTGCAGGCGCTGATGAAGCTGCGGAGACGTTATAGGTTATATTTCACAGCAGTCATTGAAAAACATTGCTAAAATGCTAAAAACCATCGCAAAAAATTAATCGTTTACAAGAACAAGATTATAATTGAATTGCAAAGTTTCAAAATCGTCCATCACCAGTACCCGAGTGCTTGAACTTACAGGTAACGCATTATTCAACGATGTTTTACAGAGATCACGACTATGAACTATGAATTTTATTTCACGCATCAAAAAATACAATATCAAACACATTAATAACTTTTAAATCAAATAATTTGAGTAGTGCGAGGTGAGTGTACGACCATACGGTCATTAACACACTCACCTTACTTAAATGAAAAAATGATTATAAGTTATGCATGCTTCAGTAGATAACTTTTATGCATGCTTCAGTAGATAACTTAATGTAAATAAGGATGAAGTAAATGATGTAATAATAGCAATGGTATAAGAGCAATAAACCTGAAAGTTGAGAAAGGAAAACATAATATGTAATTACGACCTTGAGTGAGTCTTAAAGAGTGAAAAATTTTTTTTAAATAGTTACGAATTTGAATTATGTGATTATCTGTCAATACACCACTTACTTGTATTACAATGCACCACGACTGTCAGGATAACTACTAGTGAGATTGGGGTAACGCACCACAAACAGTTAAAACCCGGGCTTATGAAGTTAACTAATTCACCATCGTAACGGTTTATTACTAATATTGTTTATCAAAATATACAAACTTATAATAAGAATTACGTCTCGTTTTCGTCAAAGAGGCTATCTTGAAAAACCAATTAATTACGAAAACGCACAAAGGAGCAAGAAGCAAAATTTTTACAAAGCTTGATTTGTGTGCTGTTGGGATACCATAAGAACATAGTGTGTTGTCTAGTGATTGAGACTTAGCCTTGTGTAGTGTTGTGTTCAAATTCAGACACACAGTTGCTGGGATACCATAAGAACATAGTCTGTTGTCTAGTGATTGAGACTTAGTCTTGTGTAGTGTTGTGTTCAAATTCAGACACACAGTTGCTAGGATACCATAAGAACATAGTCTGTTGTCTAGTGATTGAGACTTAGTCTTGCGTAGTGTTGTGTTCAAATTCAGACTCACAGCTGCTGGGATACCATAAGAACATAGTCTGTTGTCTAGTGATTGAGACTTAGTCTTGCGTAGTGTTGTGTTCAAATTCAGACTCACAGCTGCTAGGATACCATAAGAACATAGTCTGTTGTCTAGTGATTGAGACTTAGCCTTGTGTAGTGTTGTGTTCAAATTCAGACTCACAGTTGCTGGGATACCATAAGAACATAGTGTGTTGTCTAGTGATTGAGACTTAGTCTTGCGTAGTGTTGTGTTCAAATTCACAGTTGCTGGGATACCATAAGAACATAGTGTGTTGTCTAGTGATTGAGACTTAGCCTTGTGTAGTGTTGTGTTCAAATTCAGACTCACAGCTGCTGGGATACCATAAGAACATAGTCTGTTGTCTAGTGAATGAGACTTCACTCTCACAGTTCAGTTGTTTAAAAAATGGCTATTTTCGGTCAGATTTTGTTAGTTCATCTCTTTAACTAGAATTTTGGCAACGCGAATGAAATGATAAGTATCCACGACAGTGCATGAAGTGCTCCAGGTATGAAGTGCCCAGTTAAAAGTTTCTGACTAGTTTGTCGCTTTGTGGCTCAAATTAAACTCTCAGATATATCGGAAAACAGAAAGTTTTGGGTTCGAGACGTAGGCGAGAACAAAATTCTCCAGATTTTCTAATTTCCTGCAGTTTACATGCATTTATGCGACTGTATATTGACGTTTTACATAGAAATTCCTACAAAGCTTAGCAATCCGGCTAGACCGCTTATGGCGTGGTTTGCAATACACGCGAGTTGTTTTTTATTTACGAAGGAAGCCACATGAGTCAACGCGTGCCGGCCGGCCGACCGATTTTAAATAGATAACAGCAAGTACGCACGTCATGCATAGCAGGTCTTAAAATGGCTTCCAGATCAGGAAGAAACTAAATTTATACTATCCTGTTGTATAAATTCTCAAAAGCCCAAAGTGAAACGAAGAAACGGATCTTCGTGAAGTTCCTATTTAAAATTTTGCGCACGTTAAAGCAAAACCGGAGCCAATCTTAAACTGTAGGTCAAAATGGCTACTCTAAAATACTGAAAGAAAACATGCTATTTTTAAAGAATGACTTACGTGAAAGAATTATGACCACACAAACACAATTTCACGTTCGCGCCATTAGTTCTCCGCTGTTACATACATTTCGCCATTCGCTAGTTAGACGGGCACTAGCGCCTGCATTTGTGAAATGCATTGCACAAAAAACAGGTGCTGCCCATCTCAGTTCAAATGCGTTCGTTTATAACGAACTACACACGTTCGAGAGTTCATGCGTAACCACAGCGGTAAATTTGAAATTTGAATTTTCATCTTAAAACTTGCTTAGTTTTAGTACAACACACTGAATATCTTACAGTAGCACTGTACTTCAATTTTTCGCTTTTGCAAACACGCGAACACGCTCGTGGAATATTTTTACTGTTGAGAATTATGTTCGTTTGTGATGTCACCAATAGTTAGGCTCGCCCGCCCTTTATTAAGTATTTAATCTAATATCTACTTATCAAAAGTCCTAATCATTTTGCAGTCCTAATTGTGTTAAAATGTATACTTTTGATTCGGACTTGAAAACGGGGTAGTATATGAAAAATTATCCTGTCTTCCTTTAATGGCGTTCACAAGCAGTCAAAACAACAAACTATCAACAAGAGAATGAATGAACGTATTATAAGCTGTCCATACTGTATTACTAAATTGACGAAGTATATTATGTTACAGACCAGGTGTAAAATTTAGACATTTTATAACATTCCTAGGCATTTCATGTAATACCTGTACGTTTCAGGAAATGCGTGAAATACATCTTTTTCCTGCGACTTTTTCACACTTTGCCTAGATGTTTCGTATAACAGCTAGGATCTATATAAAATGCATAAAGTGACTCTGGCAAAGTTTTTCATTTAAATAAATTCAAAACTTTTGTACGAAATCAACGATTTGTTGAGTTCATTAAACAAACATATTATTAAAGGATTGGTTTCTAAAATGCTCAGTAAGCTGCCAATCTAAGAATAAATGTTCCCCATCTTGTATAGGGTCTCCCCGGTGATCCTATAAAGGTTAAATTGTATGTATATATTGTATGTAGTCTATTATAATTTGCGTGTAACATTATAATGTATATTTTGTTTTAAATTTTTTGCACAGTAGTTTTTAGTTTGCACTGGATGCATTTGCCTTTAACAGTTGTGTGAATTTTATTCTCATGCTGCGATGTTCTTTTATGCTTTTATAGTTATGAATATCGATTTTTTATGGCAAATAAAGATTATATATATATATTTCTGCCACATATACAAAGCCTTTGATTATATGGAATTCTATTCCATCTAGGTGTTTCCACTTTTAAACGGTGGGATGACATTCTTATACGTGAAGCTGCTATTCTACAATGTTCTAATGAGCAAAGATTCGTAGTAGACAAAGCATCGAGAGACAATTGTGAATTAATCTTCCTGAGATAGTCTTGCTTACACGTTTCGTCTGACGCTTTTATATTATACTTTGTACTTTTAATTTCAACTTTTATAAAATCCGTCACTTTTAGTCTGTTACATATAAGTTATGTTAGTTAAGTTGAGTTAACTAAGTTAAATTATTTCATGTTATGTTAAGTTAACTTATGCTGAGTTATATTAGTATACACTGGTGTTCTCTCGCACTCTACTAATTTTAAAACCTTATTCAATGGGATGTCATTTGGCTGATAAGTCAACGTTTTATAAAAAATTTGATTGAGCACTCTTAACTGTTGCAAAGGCGCGATACCTGTTAACATATAAAAAATTTTTACTTCCACTTTATTACAAAAAGTTTTTAATATTTAGTCATATACGTACAACTGTAGGTTGTAGGCCTTTACGTAACTTAATACGAAGCACGTTCAGTTTGCCCTGTTACAATAATTGCAATACACAACCGTTAAGAAAGCGTTAAATATTATTACCTACCTGGCCTATGTGAAGTTGCTTCTCACCACCTCCGGCCAACTCGAATCCCCAAGGACCTCCCCCACTTAATTCCACTGTGATCCTCTCCTCGCTGGCCATCTTAACACAGGATTAATCACAAATGGAGTAATCTCAACTGCCACCCTACACCTCCAACTGTATTCGGATTTTGATGAAAAGCAGACGCCCAGTCACTAGCAGTTAGATGGCAGCACCGTGTGGTACTTTATGGCTTCGTGTGCTGCTTTCTTCTTTTACAACAGCCTTGAATCAGAATCCACGTCTTTCGATAATGAAATCATTCGCTAGATGGCAGCAGAATTCAAGTTGTTGTATAAATAAATATTTAAGCTAGGTTATATAAATAACATTGTTTATGCTAAGGTGGAAACATTGGTATCATTTGTGTGATGTATGCACGAACGGATGAGAGCATTGTTTGTGAGGTGAGCAAGAAGCCACGAGCTGCTTGATATCAATGGATGTATGATTTTTGCATGAATGTGAACAATGTTTATGTAATTTGTGTGTGGATGTGTCTATGGATGGCTTTGTTACATTGCTGACTTGCTTGACAAGTGATGAGTGCTTGAGAGTGTTGCTTATGTGTGACGTGTGAATGAATAACTAGGTAACATTGTTTACGTGACGTCTGCGTGAATGGCTTGTCCGTGTCATTTGTGTGATGTGTTCATGAATGGCTTTGTAACATTGTTTACGCATCGTCTGCATGAATGGCTTGTCCGTGTCATTTATGTGTGATGTGTCCATGAATGGATTTGTAACATTGTTTACGCATCGTCTGCATGAATGGCTTGTCCGTGTCATTTATGTGTGATGTGTCCATGAATGGATTTGTAACATTGTTTACGCATCGTCTGCATATATGGCTTGTCCGTGTCATTTATGTGTGATGTGTCCATGAATGGCTTTGCAACATTGTTTACGTGATGAGTGCATGAATAGCTTGACAGTGTTGTTTATGTGTCAAGAGCGCATGGATATCTTGATGGCACTGTTCGTGTGATGTGTGCATGAGCAAATTGACAGTTTGTTTATGTGCTACGTGTGCACAAAAGCTTGACAGTATTGCTTACGTGTACACAAAAGCTTGACAATATTGCTTACGTGTGCACAAAAGCTTGACAGTATTGCTTACGTGTGCACAAAACCTTGGCAGTATTGCTTACGTGTGCACAAAACCTTGGCAGTATTGCTTACGTGTGCACAAAAGCTTGACAATATTGCTTACGTGTGCACAAAACCTTGGCAGTATTGCTTTCGTGTGCACAAAACCTTGGCAGTATTGCTTGCGTGTGCACAAAAGCTTGACAGTATTGCTTACGTGTGCACAAAAGCTTGGCAGTATTGCTTACGTGTGCACAAAAGCTTGACAGTATTGCTTACGTGTGCACAAAAGCTTGGCAGTATTGCTTACCTGTGCACAAAAGCTTGGCTATATTGCTTACGTGTGCACAAAAGCTTGATAGTATTGCTTACGTGTGCACAAAAGCTTGACAGTATTGCTTAAGTGTGCACAAAAGCTTGGCAGTATTGCTTACGTGTGATGTGCAAATGAACTTGATAAGACTGCCTGCACAAATGACTTGAAAGTGTTGATTATGTGTGATGTGTTTTAACGGCTTGATAGCATTGTTTCTGACACTTGCACGTGTGATCTGATAGTACCGTTTATGTGATGTATGCATCAGCAGCTTAGCTGCCATCATTAACATAAACGAACTCTTGTTCGGTTAATACAATACAGCTGCAGCGCAGCCTTTGAAACATAGCGAATTCGTTGAGATGGTAATGCTCTATGCATAAGGATGCTGATTTAAACAGGGAAACACTTCTTACCAAAGCTTTAAATAAAAGAACTAAAAATAATTACTCGTTAAAGCTCCTTGTAAGTGTACATTGACACATTTTCATATTTTTTTTTCTCAAATCTTGTTGCTCCAATATGGAACTAATTGCTTGGTTCTGTAAATAATTCACCATTAGTTATTGTCGGAAATTTTAAGTTATTTCATAAAGACCTTAACATGTTAATTTAACGTTTCTTAAACTCCACAGACACATGTAAGTAACTTTGATCTGTGTGTTTTGCACATCTTAATAAGTGCCAGCAGTGTGCTAGCATAAATTTGTACAGTATTTTTATTATTTTATGAAACTTTTTTTATGCACTAATAGATATGGGATAAACTAAAATTTAAAAACTTTTAGGAGTGAAAGTTGTCAAGTACAAGCTATTATGCATTTGTCAGCACATTGAAAATATCAAAATTACAGTTACAAACAATGTTGCAATCACAGTTACAAACAATGTTTATGTTACAATCATGAATAAAAGTTCAATAACGATAACTTTCAATTTTGTCCACGGCAATTTCAATCGTTCAATCTTTAATCGAGTTTTTGTATGTACTGTAATTCTTGGTACTTTTTCAATTCCGATAACTTTTAATTTTGTCCACTACATTTATCAATCGTTCAATCTTTAATGGAGTTTTTCTGTGCTATAATTGTTGGTTCGAGTTCAATACCGATAACTTTCAATTTTGTCCACGAATATTTCAATTATTCAATCTTTAACCTTTATCTTACCAATGTTCCATAAATGGAACATACTTTTTATGGCGCCATCGCAGCTCACATGCTTAATTTATCGAGGCAATTCTACCTCTATCATGATGTCCTGACATGTCTCTTACTTTGTTGGGAAACTGAACTTTTTATATTGAGATTCAAATTTTTCATGCTTGCCCAACTAATGCCTAAAAATACGAAATTTGACCGCGCAATTTCAAATTGGCCTGAAAAAGTGCAGAGTGAACTTCAGTGGAAATTGGCTGCACTGCCTAAAAGCTTACACTCCAAGGTATTGATTGGCAATATAACAGATCGTACATTCGGTTGCTAAGTACTAAAAAAATACTGTAATATTTTGGTGTTCCATTTATGGAACATTGGTAGGATCAGCACGTTTTAGGTTGCAGTGTACAATGGAGCGTGGCTCCCCACAGTCATGCTTACAGTGTGCAGCTTATTGCCAAGTAGCGTAGCGCTCACTGCCATTGTTCTTGATACTTTCCTAACAAGTTGAGTGAAACACAACATTTTGTGGATACCAGCGTTACCAAAACACACGAACAGAGTGAACACCCAGTCAACGTGGTCCTGCTTCCTCCCGCCGCAGGAGACGAAGCTGATCAAGACAGTGATTTGGAGGACAGCCAAGAAGATGTTGACTTCGAGCCGGTGGGAGAGATGGAAGTGGAGGAGGAAGCGGATGACGATGTAGTCGAGAATGAAGAACCACCAAGTAAATCCGCCCGTCGTGGAGAACGAAGACAACTTCCAAATTGGAGAAAGAAAACTGACTTCGACAAGATATTACCCACTGCTGATATCACGTTGTCTGATGAACAGAATGCATTGGAAGGCGAGACTCCATACGAGTTGTGGAGAGAAATCTTTTCCGACAATTTGATGAATGATGTTGTTGAGCAGACACTACTCTACGCACGTCGGGATAAAAACAAGCCCAGCTTTACAGTCACAAAGTCAGAAGTATGACGGTTCATCGGATGTCTAATTGTGTCAGGTTACCACAGTCTTCCTGAAGAGCACCACTACTGGTCAACACAACCTGATTTGGGAGTTCCAGTCATTTCCAACGCAATGAGCAGAAACAGGTTTCAGGAAATAAAAAGGTACATTCACTTCGCCGATAATCAGAACCTCGCTCGTGGAAATAAGTTCGCAAAAGTAATGCCATTATATGACGTTCTCAATGCCAACATTGTTCGGTTTGGTGTGTTCCACAATCTTTTGAGCGTAGACAAAAGCATGGTGCCTTATTTCGGGCGACACGGGGGCAAGATGTACATAAAAGGAAAGCCCATCAGATTTGGATACAAAATATGGTGTTTCTGCGGTGCTGACGGCTACCCATATGCAATGCGACTGTACCAAGGGAAGGAAGAAGGTGCAGACCGTGACATCCCGTTAGGAACTCGAGTTGTACAGAATATGGTGAAGTTTGTTTCGGAAAACTCGGACGTTCGCCGCTACGAACTGTTCTATGAAAATTTTTTTACTTCGTATGATCTGTTGAGTGACTTGTCTGCGGCAAGCTTGAAAGCAACAGGAACTGTCCGAGAAAACAGAACACGTGGTGCTTCGAAATCTATGATTTCCAAGAAAGAACTTGCCAAGAAGGATAGGGGCACATTTGATTACAGGTCAGATGGCAATGTCTACGTAACAACTATCAAACCCATCTTCCGATTCACCAGGTGAAAAGGAGAACAAAAGGGGGAGAGAAGGACGTTGCCCAGCCTCACCTTGTCAATGCATACAATCAGGGTATGGGCGGAGTGGACCTATTTGATCGCCTTCCTCCACTTCTTCTACTGGCCACTCTTCCTAAATGCAGTGAACGTATCCATTGTTGCAGCGTGGCGGCTTTACTGTGTCCTTCATCCTGATACAGTGATGACTCATTTGGACTTTCGGCGGAATGTGGCTTTGTGCCTACTAAAAGCGGACACTGAACCATTTGCTGTTCGAGGCGTAGGTCACGGGCCTATGGGCCTTCCAGTCGAAGCGAGGTTTGACGGTCGAAATCACCAGGCTGTGACAACGACTCAGGGACGATGTAAAGTATGTAAAACAAACACGAAACGAATGTGCAACAAGTGTGGAGTGCGGCTCCACAGTGAGAGGCAGAAGGACTGCATTATCGTGTACCACCGCCGCTAGGGCGAGGTGTATATGCACATGCAGTGTGATGTGCATGTGCATGTTCAGTCGTGCACATGAAGAAATATCATGTGTTGTATACATACATTGTGTTGTCATGGTATTGCTGTAAATAAACATCGAAAATGCAATGCAACATGCATCAATATTCAGTGTGTCCTTTTGTAAGTAACACGTGCTGATCTTCCCAATGTTCCATAAATGGAACATTCCATATCTCCGTAACCCGTGAAGGGATTTGCCTGAAACTTGTTACATACAATAGGTATGTTAATAGAACACATCCATGTAAAAATGAATAAAAACGGACAGCTAGAAGTATTCGCGGTAATATAAAGGTTAATGGAGCTTTTGTATGTGCTATAATTGTTGGTACAAGTTTAGTACAATTACTTTCAATTTTATCCACGGCAATTTCAATCGTTCAATCTTTAATGGAGTTTTTTATGTGCTATAATTGTTAGTACAAGTTCAATACAATTACTTTCAATTTTATCCACGGCAATTTCAATCGTTCAATCTTTAATGGACCTTTTTTCGATGCTATAATTGTTGGTACATTTTCAATGCCGATTACTTTCAATTTTGTCCACAATTGTTCATCTTTACGAAACCTTTTTTCGTACTGTATCTTTCAATGATTATGTTCAGTTTCAACAAGGGCATTTTGATCTTGTAATCTTTAATTGGATGCTGTTATTCAACTTCAACAAAAGAATTTTGATCTTGTAATCTTTAATCGGATGTTGTTATTCAACTTCGACAAAGTAATTTCGTTCATGTAATGTTTAAATAGCGGCTGTTTTCTGTACCGTTATTGTTGGTACAGTTTCAATGCTGACTGTTACGTTCAAGTTTATCAAGCAGTTTTAACTGGGCAATCTTTCATAACGTGCATTTCTCCATATGTCGTGACAGGCGTTTTTCCCTGATACCTTGATATTTTTTGAAATATTCTAGTTTCGGTACTGTTTACCTTCGTCATTGTCACTTTATGTGATATATTAGCAGTAGTTGCCACCACTGTTAACAGTTTTACTTGTTTACTGCTTTAGTACTGATTAATAATCAGTGATTATGTTCAATTTCATCAAGTCAATTCTTTAAAATATTCAGTTTCTCTCTTATAATGCATTTGTTGCCCTGATGGCAGTTTTTTACGTGACATTAATAGTGACTCGCATCACGTTATTATGTCTCTTCATTTGTCGCCTTGATGGCAGTTTTTTTCGTTACTATTACATCATTTTATGTGACACGTTGAAGATGGTACTTTCCATCACTGTTCCATAACATCCATCACTATGCTGTGACATGGTTATTACAACTACAACTACGTACAGTTGTTGCTGTTTGAAAGTTTTCGTTTTTTACTGTAGGTATGGAGGCGTTGAAGTGTCTCGCTGAGAAAAATTGCTAAATCTTTTTTCGCAACTTTGATAAATTTACAATTTGTATATATAGGTTGCAAAAAACGATTTTGCAATTTTTCTCAACGTGACACTTCAAGGCCTCTATACCTACAGTCAAAAAAATACGAAAACTTTTAAACAGCAACAACTGTACGTAATTGTAATTGTAATAATCACTATTATTAATATATAGATGCTTAATCAACAGGCTTCAGTGGTTATAAGAAATGGAAACGCGCCAGTCGCAGAAGCAAAAGTAACAAAGAGAGCGGTAAACATCAACTATGGATGGTTAGTTATTTAATTTTATTACCGTTTTAGAGTTAACATGCTAATAATACTGGTCTTATGAGGCCTAATTTACAATTAAAGAAGACTACAGGTGTTTTTAAATGACTGGCACCGCTGAAAATCATTAAGTACACACAAAAGAACTAGTTTTTAGCAATCAACATATTTTGCTACCAGTGCAGACTATAGTTTTACTGTTGTCTATTTACTGTTGTCTTACTGCACTTTTTCCAGTTGATAACTAATAAAAAGAAATAGCAAGAAGCAACACCAAAATCACAAACCTCATGATCTTGACTTGGTCAGGTGTTGTCTTACTTGTACCAGAATCTTTTCTTTTTATTGTTTTATCCCGGGCTAGATAATTCAAACTTACTGTAGCTTCAATCAGTCCACTAAGATGCATGTAATCCATCGTTACGATATTGATATATGTACTTCCTGCTGAAACTTTACCTGTGTTAAACCACTCAGCGACATGTTTATTCATATTGCGGCCGTACACTTCTTTAACGTTAATGTCCCCTCCTTTCGCTCTCTTTACAATCGTGTTTCGGTCAATTGTCCCAGCTGGAAAATAAGCTGGAGTAATTTGAAATTTATCCTTTGATCTTGGCCAGTCAGCGTACATTGTTTTTAGGTTGCCGATCAATTTTCGTATGTCTATATTAGCAGCTTTCATTTTTTCTGTTGCATCTACTGCAGTGCGATCCACGTAGCGTCCTGGCCAGACAAACTCCGCATATTTTTTCTTCATGGCTATATGATGGTGGTAAATAAGAATGACCTGCTGGCGATTCTTCCAAAGGTCCGTCAGAGTATAAAATGTTCCTTGTTTCGGTGGTGGTACTAATAATTCGTAAAACAGGCTCTTAGCCTGAAGGAGGATTTCACTGTGCAGTTCTGAGTCGATGCCGTAAAATCTAGTAAACTCAATAATCACAACTTCTTGCTCATGAAGTCTCAAAAACAAATTTATTTCGCGCATCACCTCAAATACACTTTTACCAAAAAGGCCGTGTGTAAAATTAACGTTTTGATCAAGGGCTGGTGGCTGCTTATCTGAGTAACCAATTTTACCTTCAAAGTAGCGCACGCCTCGTGTCAGTTGTTCAGTAGGGGTCAAATCCTGACATTTGCACCAGCTCTGCAAAACAATAAATATGACTACATTTTAAAAAGGTGTTCAAATCAGATAAAATTTCCAACGCAGCATAAAGCACACGAAAATCACACATATATACCCTTTGTTCATTTACAAGTGGAATTTATGCAAAATTACAGAAGACATTGTTGTGAACGAAGCTAGAATGTAGCACTTGATTTCTTTAGAGCAATAGCATCATAGCAATGGTTGACCATTGCTTAGACAATTGTTCTTTTCAGTATTTAGTAGATAAAGATAGTGTTTTCGCAAGACAGCCTAAGATAGTTAAAATACTGCAACAAGAAACATATTGGAGCTGTTCTGCACATAAAACTGAAAGACTGAAAGGAGTTGGATCAATACTCGGTGGCAATAATGATGACTTTCACTATTAATATCAAACTTGTAATTTTTCCAAGCACACAGACGGACATTAAAAACGACTTTGTTGATCAGTAAAATGATCTATTAGTATTTCTAATATTTCTAATAGTTCCATTTTTCGGTGAGACAATGATTTTGTAGAAAATATTGGTAATACAGGAATGAAAAATCTATAACTCTGAATGAGTTTTTGTCCCTTCTACATTGTGCAACTAAGAATAAAAATACTTTCTAACCACTACGACACGCTTTTTAAACAAATATTCGTCTAATAAGCATTCATCTGGTCCCTGGCGAGATTTACTGGTAAATGGATACGTGAACGAGTTAGCTGAACCTAAATGAGAAGAAACAACAATTAAAATCGCTTTCACACTGGAACAGATGTTAAGCGCAATGTTGTTATTCCAACAATACGTGGTAAAAACTAATATAATAAAGAGATTCCATATTGCTTGTTAGCACTTTAGATTATAATGTTAATTAACTTTTTATTGGCTACAAAACTGTCAAAAGGTCAACTTTATACTATTCCATTATGGTAAGATAAGACACCCAACTTTCTCTATATGAAGGCCTATGTTGTTAAAATTCTCTATAGGTCTGTAAAGTATAATGCGCTCATTTGTTCCTACTACAAGACTATTGATTTTTAGATTAGCGACGGCTACACAAAAATGGTTACAAAGGCCGAAAAACTATGCAATACACTTGTTGTGTTTTGTTTCTCTCGGAAGGCTCGTAGAGAAAACCAGAAAACACGCCGTCAAATTAAACTAGTTTATTAAGCGAGACTTCTACAACACGAAAGTATGAAGGAACGCGAAATGATTACAGTAAGCGTGAAAATCTGGAAAACGTTTAAGTGTATCTGAAAATGTAAGTATACAAGAGAATGTGTAAGTATACGTCCGTGCGAGATCTGCGTGCCCCCCTTGTCACCGGCCTGCTTCACCTTATATAGAGCGCCCAAGAAGCTTCCAGAAGTAATGTTCCAGAACATTCCAGACGGTAAGACGATCATTCCAACGGAACATTCGACAATGTTCTATGTAATTCTAATAGATGCCAGCGATCTCCACAACAACACTACTCCTCCGTACAAACATATTTTCAATTAAGTTGTGTAACCTGCATAAGCTTAAGCTTTCAAAATGTAGAGCTAAATATAATAATAGAAAATGTTTATGCGCATAGACTTTTGTGCAAGCCAATTTAAAAACGCTAATGTGTTATAGTTCAAAAGAAAATAAATAAGTAAAACGATATACCTGGTATTGCTAAGGAATGAAGTGGAACTTTGTGTGCTACAATTTTTGGTAGTAATTCCATCCAATTTGACGGATTGATGTTGACCGCATTAATTAACTGGTGAGGCAATATCGCCAACCAAATAAGCCAAAAATTCATTATGGTTTGAAAAAATTGCCAAAATGGGATAAAATGTCAGAGAAAATCATGTTTCCCACATTTTGCGTTTCTATGAGTAGCAGTTACTATGGTGACAGCATTCATGGCGTCAGTAGCTGTTACTATGGTGACAGCATTCACCGCGTCAGTAGTAGTTAGTTTGACTGTTTGCTTAGATCTAAGACTAGCAAGATCAGTACTAGAAATTAAGTTTATTCTGTGCTTAATTTAAACGTAGAATATCGGCGTAATGCAAATGTTGTTTACACCTTAAGAAAAATTTTGCTGAACTTCAAAAAGTCATGACACAATTACACCCTATAAAAGAAATGTTTCTTTTTGCCAAAGTCGATCTTAGTAGAATACGAAATTTCCGTGATGTGGCACTTCTTTGCACTCGAGAGTGCACTTGTATAGAAACTACTTATATAGAAACAATTGTGATATTTTTTATTTTTGTAGTATTACTTATTCAAATAAATTGTACTGTATGAAAAAATGAATTTCCCGTAACTTTCTGGAAGTTACTGACTCAAGCTTTACCAACGTGTGGGCAGGTGTAGCCTAATTTAATGAAGATTGGTGCAAATAATTTTGCAACCTCTTTGTAGTATAAGATACTCTGCTACTCCAGAGCTGCTAATAAACTCGGCTATTCCAAGAGCTTGGTGTACATTGTAGTATAAACCCAGAGCTGATCAAACCCTCCCTACTTTATGATGAGAGCATTCTTTTGGAATATTACAAAATAATCCTTTCAAGTTTCAGAGTAGGAAACCACTCCCTACGAATTGAGACTGGCAGGTGCAGCAGGACCAGACGGGAAAACAGAAATGTCAGTTTTGTGATTTGAATGCTGTTACTCTTACTCATGCGCTTATAGAATTTCTCGAAAATAATGATCGTGATTAGTTCTCGCTCCATTTCATCTTTCATTCACTTCTCCCCCCCCCCCCCCACATCTATGTATATATCATCATTATCTCAATTATTAATCTTTTCTTCAAGGTTTGAACGTACAATTTGGCCTGTCAAGCTATGCTTTTAGGCTCAAACTGTATGCATCAAAATTATTGTGTAATGTAATTTGTACGCATATATGCTAACTGCTAAAGATTCTTTTTTGTAATTTCTGGACTATATTGCATTTGTATTTATATTTACTTTAATGGATAATTATCTGTATTTTAATGATGATTGTAAGACGCAGTGTGGAACTTTTTTTGATGATCCCATTCATGATATCACTTTCTTTTATGACACAACTCACCATAAATAAAGCCAAATATTTGCAGCAATAATAATCTTTAACTTAATAATTTTCAATTTCTGTAAATATTCACGATTGTAATTAATATGGCACTAAAATTATATTTCATGCAATGATGCGTCTTGCTTGTCACTGGACAAACTATATATATTATAGTTTATTGACATATATAAATGGTATTGTTCCGGGATTCGACCCGGTAGATAGCCTTAGGGCCCGCCATCGGTGATGCGGGTAAGCGCTGCATAACAGATAATGCAGAAATTTAAAAAAAGAAACAACAAAACCAAAACTTAGAATTCAAAAGGGACGGCTGAGAAGAACAACACAATGGAAAAAAACAATACCTGATGACAATGCTCCAAACCTTATGGAATCCACGACACTCGGCGGGCAGACAGGAGAAGTGCATTCCACGACAACCAGAAGACAACTGACGATGTCACGTGTTCGTTCTTTCCATAGGAAACCATTGCTCAACCAGGTAATTTTATTGGTTTCCTAGTTTAAAGTGGCGGTCATAACATTACCTGTAGGTTGGCTGGCCTGGTGCCTATGAATAGAACTGTATAATGCACTGTTCCCTGTTCAGGTCAGTATTAATTTCGTTATTGTTTCCGTTTAGCTTGACTATATTCAAAATTCACTATTTTCACTATTTTGATGGCAACCAAGAAGTCAATAATGGATTGTTGCAGCCGTGTACTTTATAAAGAGTAGTGTCGACGCAAAGATGAGAATTAAAAGTAGATAATTTATAGAAACAAACAGCTAGACTTCGCTGTCATGTTCCTCATACTGATTGCGATTACGGGACAGGTGCTGAACTGGAAAGTACACCTGCCTTTTCACCAATGAATCACTGCAACCATAACATCACATTTCTAGACGCCATTATGCAATATCTAAATTATGACTTCGCAAAGCGACGGAGTGACAGTAAACGGCATTTTGCCGTCGTTACAATACCAGTAAATACGGACAGAAAATTATTTCATCGTTTTGTCATAATGTCCCCTACATGTACAAGGAAATACATCCACATTGGTAATCTGTGCTTCAAACTTTACTTGTGCCGACACGAGCACTAGGTGTACCCTACATTCTGAAGAACCTTTGGAAGAAAAGGCACGTTCCTGGCGTGGTTGAACACAGCATCCTGGTATTTACACCAGCTTTACATACGATTAGGTACGGCTGTTTCAAGCAGGGTTCAAATTAAATGAAAATGTACGGCGTAGCACAAAATCGAGCACAGAAAATGTCACACGTTATGAAAGAGCCCAAAATATGTAACATATGATTATATGAAAGAGCTCTCCCGAGACTTGACATTTCAACATAAGAAAACGTTGAATGCCCATGTAGTCTCAAAATAATTATTTTTATTTCTTACAGAAGCTTGTGTTTATTGATAAATATCAAAGAGAACACCAATGATATCATCAAAGTTACTACAGCAAGTATCTTACCTATTATTCTCAGATTTTTCTTCCCTGATTCTTCTCTAATTATATAGATTACAAAGTTATATAAACTAAATTACTTTATTTATTATTATTGTTGTTGTTATTGTTGTTACAGATCACCATGTCAACTGACTTGCGAGGCAGTGTTCTCTGCTGATCATCATGACAACGGACTGGGAAGGCAGAGTTCTCTGCTGATCATCATGACAACGGACTGGGAAGCAGAGTTCTCGGCTGATAATCATGACAACGGACTGGGAAGGCAGTGTTCTCTGCTGATCATCATGACAACGGACTGGGAAGGCAGAGTTCTCTGCTGATCATCATGACAACGAACTGGGAAGCAGAGTTCTCGGCTGATAATCATGACAACGAACTGGGAAGGCAGTGTTCTCTGCTGATCATCATGACAACGGACTGGGAAGGCAGAGTTCTCTGCTGATCATCATGACAACGAACTGGGAAGGCAGTGTTCTCTGCTGATCATCATGACAACGGACTGGGAAGGCAGTGTTCTCTGCTGATCATCATGACAACGGACTGGGAAGGCAGAGTTCTCGGCTGATCATCATGACAACGGACTGGGAAGCAGAGTTCTCTGCTGATCATCGTGTCGTGTCATTGGGTGTTTATTTTTCGAATCGGGCCCACCGCGAGGAACGGCGGGTCATTTTTCGGCCGTTTTTTGCAAAAGTTATACGTCTGACATCTGAAGAACGGGAACGGGCCATGGGTGGTGCTGGCTATGGATAGATAGCCCGTTCGGCGGTGGGTGTCATAGGCATATTTAGAATCCGCGAGAGGGTCACGGCGTCCCGTAACGGGCGTTTTCCCGGACTCAACTCGCGATTTTTTCGAAATTTTGACCAAACAGCCTGTGGAAAAAACGTTCTAGCGGCGCCTGGTGGGACTCTCAAAAGGAGATATATCGCTCTTTAGAAAAAGGAAGAACAGGGCTACACGATGATATGGGCTATATTTCAGGAGACGTCCACCGAAAGGAGTATGGAAGGGTTAATTAGATGTTCTATTTCCGGCAATTTTCGCTTACAAAACTGCTGACGCAAAGACATTGTTCTGACGTCATCCATTATACTCTGCTTATAACTTTAATTCAGAAAAAGCTGCTGCTGCTGGCTTTGCATTAGGTAAGTAAACAAACACTAGGTAGAATGTTCGCGCATTGTTGATTATAAGTGTATTTATACGCAAAATTTTTTGCGGGGCCTTTGCTAGTTTTTATTATTTTATGAAAGTCTTTTATGCAATAATAGATGTGGGATAAATTAAACTTTAAAAGATTTTAGGAGTGAAAGTTGTCAAGTACAAGCTATTATGCATTTATCAACATACTGAAAATATCAAAATTACAGTTACAAACAATGTTTATGTTACAATCACAGTTACAAACAATGTTACAATCACAGTTACAAACAATGTTACAATCACAGTTACAAACAATGTTGCAATCACAGTTACAAACAATGTTACAATCACAGTTACAAACAATGTTACAATCACAGTTACAAACAATGAATAAAAATCTCAACAATTCTTTATAATTATTTATGTTTATTATGATCGAGTTTTGCAGCCATATTATCACATTTGCATCGCTTTACCAGCATCGAATTAGTAACTATAAAAAAATTCCATCTATCACATTAACTTATTTTTAATTTTATCAAACAATGCTAAACTAACAATACTGTTATGAGATACAAATAGCTGTGCATTAGATGTTGTTCACACTTCAAAGTAACATTCTATCAATGATGAATGACGATGTGGAAAAGTAGACGATTCTGTTTATTTTAAAGGGTACATCAAATTTGAAAGAAATTTAAAATTCAAAACAATTAATGGAATGTGAACTAAAATAGTGTAAACGTTTTATGACCAAAATTAGATTATTTAAAGCCAGAAAAATCCTTAAACAAATAAACCGCAAAATCTGAAAAATGTGAAAAATAAAGGGGCTACTAACAAAAGTATTTTTTAGAATTATGACTTAGAAAATTAGGCCAGTTAATAAAATTTAACCAAAGATGCTATAAGATAAATAAAGGTAGCAAAAGGTTAGCGATTTAGTTCTTCCAGACATGTCTCTTGCAATGTTCCACGGCCTGAAAGTTAAGTATAAATTATTGCATTAGTCCAATTATTTAACATAATTAGCAAGTAGATATAATTAATTACAAATGAAAGCTGAGTTGGAAGTTTCACATTGCTTATTTACAAGCAAACAAATACACTGCATGGACCTTATAATCTAAGAGGTGGCTAGAATGTGTGTCACTAATGCCCGTCTGAACCAGCACCCTCAATAATTTTAGCTACGAGCCATCACTGTTTACGTTAACAATAGTCCAATAGTCTAGTTTGGTCACATTTTAATTACTTAATTCTGATTTAACCGCACATCAAAATTCTGCCTAATTACTCACTGTAATAACAATAATAAGTACTTTTATATTTGCTATTGTTTTCTCACAGGAATTTGTTCAAATAGTATAGAGCAATATAGGTGGTATGGGCACCTGAAAAGAAGAGTCGGGGAAGATCACGTGGGAAGGGAGGTCATGGAAATGGAAGTGCTGGGAAATAGAAGAAGAGGACGACCCAAGCTGAGATAGTTTGAATGCATAAATGGAGACCTTAGGGAGAAGAACATAAATGAAGAGATGGTCAACAACAGGAATGCGTGGAGAAGACTTATTCACAACGGCAACCCCGCATAGGGAAAAGCTGGGAAGAAGAAGTATAGAGTAAAATAAATGTTAAAAACATCTTACATTGCATTCATCAGCATTTGCACGGCTGGCGCACCAGTAAGCAGGGCCGTACGTGCATTTCTCCTCACCTAGAAGATGTTTCTTCACTGGCTTCACTGCCTCATTATCTTTACACGCTTTTATCATCTGAAAAACAAAAGAACAGTTAGCGACGCAAGTTACGAATGCAGATGCAGTTTTATCTACAGAAAGAATAAGCGGTCAATGCTACGAACAAGCAGCATCAGGAAATGGTGCTTATTAAGCAACGTGGCAGTGCAAAAGAACGTTGTCTTGCAACTAACTAGGAACAATCGAATAGCCCACTAAGTATCGATTCTTCTGCATTCTAGGATCTTGCTCATAAAAACTGCCACAGAGGAAAAGCCTGTCGGAAACATCTTTCTGACTGGACAATTATTTTATATTATTCTACTTAAAGCTAGTTAAGAAGTATTCCATGTATGGTAGGAACATAAACTTTTGCAGCTTACTTGTAATGAATAACTTTAAAGCCAAGTGAATCACTATTGTCATCGCCATATTAGCTACGTAATTATCTAAATGCATATGGTAGTAAAAGAGTGTAGGCAGAAAGTAGATCCTTGGAAAAATGGGTAGGCAGGAAGTAGATCCTTGGGAAAATGGGTAGGCAGGAAGTAGATCATTGGGAAAATGGGTAGACAGGAAGTAGATTCTTGGGAAAATGGGTAGGCAGGAAGTAGATTCTTGGGAAAATGGGTAGGCAGAAAGTAGATCCTTGGGAAAATGGGTAGGCAGGAAGTAGATCCTTGGGAAAATGGGTAGGCAGAAAGTAGATCCTTGGGAAAATGGGTAGGCAGGAAGTAGATCCTTGGGAAAATGAGTAGGGAGGAAGTAGAGAAAATGGGTAGACAGGAAGTAGATCCTTGGGAAAATGGGTAGGCAGAAAGTAGATCCTTGGGAAAATGGGTAGGCAGGAAGTAGATCCTTGGGAAAATGGGTAGACAGAAAGTAGATCCTCGGGAAAATGGGTAGGCAGGAAGTAGATCCTTGGGAAAAACCTGTCGGGCGCGTGAAAAGGATGGAACAGGTTTTTTCCCAGTGATATAACAATTTCTAACATGTTTTTGAGAGTACTTATTTAGTACAAAACTGTGCACAGATAAATAAAGAAATTAGTACTAACATTTATGACTGTAACTCAATATGCCGTCTAACACATCTATTGTTGTATTTCAACATGTTGTCTAACATTGTAGGATTGTTGTAAATAAGTAATTGTATCACGATGTTCTAATCATTCGTTCTTTGCTTTTATTTATCTCTAGCTGAGAAACTACAGTGAATATCGACAAAATACTAAATAAGATGTGAACTTTTCGTGAACTTCCTTTAGATACAAAAAACCTTCAGTCTAATAGCTACTATAAGAGCAAAGAAAAAATAACTAGAACTTTTTACAAGATCGTGCCATGAGCAATGTGCCATTTTCAAGTTTGTGACAAAGCCATAAGAGAATGTAAACAATCTAGTGACCAAATCTGTCGCTTTTTACCACCTTATGATGAATTAGATGACGATATAAATATCAAATGTATGTAATGATGTAAAGTACATTGAGTGGAGCACAGACACTAGTCAGTAGAGAACAAGAGAGCAACTCACACTCAACCCCTTGTCAATACAACTACAAATAAACAACCTTACCTCACCTGGCCTGCCATTACCACGCCTAATTTAAGCTAATGAATGATCAAGAAGAAAATGTCTATCAAGGTACTCACAGTGCAAACCTCCTGAGGTTGTGCCAGTTGAGCAAGAAGTTGAATTACATAAGGACCATACGTGTCGACGAAAGTATCACAATCATTTCGCATCGTTCCAGGTAGAAAGTTACAAACCTGGAATACATTTAAATGCATATCATCAAAAAAGCCAATATACTTATCAAATCAAATAACGAAAAAGAAACTTAATAAAACTCGGGTGATACAGCCATGAAAGGTCTGAAAATGTTTTATTCAGAGTTTAAAGGATTAAAAAACTAAGAATTTTTACATTAGCTAGTTACATACCACCCAAAGAGTTTTGATTTCTGACTGAATTGGACATCAGAATTCTTATCGTGTCATCAGAATGTCATGATTATCAATTATCAACTCCATATGATCGAAACTGCACAAGTCAAATTAAAAGGTGTGACCTTGTCCTGTTATATGAACTTGTTTATTCAAAAGGACGCACGCATACACACCAAAATTGCAAAACATTAATCCCACATGTAGGACAAAATCGTTCTAACATAGCAGAAACGCAAGTAATAATGATAGAAGCAACAGTAAAAAATTTAAATTTTACATGTTATAAGTACCGGGATGAGTTGTGTAAATTGACAAGAGATGGCAGCACTCAATATAGTTGTCGTATATACACCTCATTGCTAAAAACACAAGCGCTCAATTTCTAATAATAAATCATGGGGACAAGAATCAGTAATAAAGTGCAAAGATAAACATATTTATATATATATATATATATGACTTTCAATTACTACAACTATAAAAACTGTAAGTTGGACTGACAAACCTTCTCAACAACTCCAGTGATTTCCTTCTCCGTAGCTGCTTCTTCTAGAAGCGAATCAATGTATTTAATGACAGTCTCACACAAAGTACAAATTTCAGTTTCCTTTGGGACTACCGACGCTAGAATGCAATAAAGAAAAGATTAATTCACCGTGAACTAACATCTAAACTTGATATTGTAAACGCCTTAACGTCAAAAAAAACACAAACTGGAATAAAAATCAGCCTTCTGGAGGTCAGTGGAGTGCCAGACGTGCACATAGTTTTTGTATAAAACTTAAAAGAAATTTTGTCCTGTAAAAAACATTGAATTTTTACAAAATATTTTACTGAACTGTATTAGAGTTCTAAAAAATAACATTTAAGAAGTCTTTATATTTGGGATACTTCAAAAAGTAAAAAAATTGTAAGCTCATTGCAGCAATTAAAACTTCATCAATTACCTTTTGCTTCGCATGAAAGGAATGTCATAATTCCAACGTGCTTAGCTATGTACATTACGAAGCATACATCATGATCCAATTTAAAAAAATTCTATAACTAATGATGTGAAAATTACCCCGCACGACTCGCACAGAGGAGCACAGACCAATGGTAGTGCACACTACATCGGGTGTCAATTCTTGAACCAGCAACTGCAACACGATAGGTCCATAGACGTCGATAAAGTTTTTGCATTCTTGGGCAACTGTCGACGGCAGAAGACTGCAAACTTTATCCAGGGCTGCTTCAATTTCTGCCTGGAATTATTACAAGTTATGCAAGTCAGCAGCAGTGGAGATGAAGAACAAACACACACAGAAAAAGACAGCAAGTGCAAAAGAAGATTATTTCACCTTAGCCAATGCCTTATTCATTTTCCTGACCAAAATGATTCACGCTTAATGTGAATAGGGGTGTCTTAACAGCATTATAACCCCCCGCATAGGAGTGCCCTGGGACTCTTACCTACACAACCATTCACAGGAATGAAAATGTAAATGGTCGATAAAATTAAACATTTGTGTGCTTGCTTAACAAAATCGTCCGTAAGTTGGCTGTGTTAAAACAAATGATACTTCAAAGTAGAATGCACAAAATTTTTTGGCCAAATGCCAATTTTTCGTTTTTACAAAAATTCTAAACATATTGGACTTTAATATTCTAGCATCAAATTGTCAGGAAAATATTTAAAAGATACTAAAAACACAATTTTATAACCACGTATTCACTTTTCTATCTAAAATATAGTACTACAATTAAGAAAAACTTGTATTTTCAATTTCTGATAGTAGCTCGTGGAAGCTGTCATTTTGTTTCGGGTTTTTTCTCTAGATAAACCCAAATCTTTGTCAGAAAAAGCCATCTACTGGATTTAAACATATCATCAATGTGTTCTTGCAAAGTCCATAGCAACCACCCATTCATGTCGTTGCTAAATGTTTTGTAGAAACGAGACAAAAAACAACGGCTAACTTTAACAACGATTTTCTCAAGATTATGTTTTTCAGTGCATAGCTTGCACCTCAACTTCAACATGGATTATCTCAGCTTAAAAATAACATACAGCCATGAGCTTGGCATCAAAATGATCCTCATGAAATGGAGATTCAGGACATGTGAATAACTACAAAGCCAAATTGCCGACTTATGGACAATTTTGCTATGCAAGCACACGTATATTTAATGTATTGGTATTTCCAATGAAATCACTGCTCAAAAATTAAAAAACAACCCGAACAGCTAAGATTAATCAACACAAACCATTGAAGAATTATAACAAAACTTGAAAAACACAAAATGATTTAATTGCTAAATTATACATACGGAGATGACACAGTATGAAATTACTATGAATTATTTATTAGTAATTAAGTGCTCAACACAAACATCTCCAAAATTTCTTTGCAAAGAAGAATTTCTTTATAATTGGTTTGAAGTCAGTGGTCTTCAGAATGTCATTTTCCACAGTAATAGTAAAGTACTTGACTATTTACTGACAGCAACTCACAACATACATATATTAGCATCGGGCCTGCGGACAACTACCCAGCATTAAAACTACTGTTGCTCCAGAATAAACTTTTTTGCCGGATGGGGAATGCCAGATATCATCGAATATTTCCTCAAATTGACTTCCGGATTCGGATTATAACCGGATAGGTTATCTAAATTCGGATCGAATAAGCGGATCAGTTCGGATAATGAAAAATTAGTAACTGTTTGCAAACTTTGGCGTTTTCATTTAGTTTATCATCTTAAAGGACCTAGCCCGAAGATGTGCCATATTGCCACACACAAACGAAAAAAGATGTGTGTAAAATTTTCGTCTTGAAAACACAAACGTAGGTTAAAACGATCTCTAAGTTTTTTGGAAATATTTTACTCATTTATTTTCGGCCGTTAAATTATTCGAAAACCGTTTTCAATTGCACATTACGAAAACCGGACAGCGAATATTTGCGAATATCAAATTTTTATAACTACCGGATATATCGGATACGAATACCCGCAAAATCTCGCGAATATCACCATTTATAATCACCAGATACAAATCAAATATCCGGAACAACACAAATTAAAATGACTATGAGGGTAATGTATAAGCTGTGACAGCAATACTGGCTTAAATAACACAAATTCAACATAAACTGCCAATGGATAAGATGCACATTTTTTGTCATAATTTGAATCCAATGGACTTCGTAAAAGTAGCAATTTAAAATAAAAAAAGCTGTAAATTTACACAAACTTAAGTCTCTTAAATTATTTTCTGAAAGACTGAAGAAGTGCAAGAAATCGTAGGAATTCTGATTGATATATGTATCAAAAAACCAGCAAGTTTTTATAATGGAACTTACTGTTTAATACACGGCAACTACTAAGTGCTAACAAGCTGGCCGAATGCATTAAAAATACTTGTAAAAACATGACAGGGTACCAGACTAACATGGTTTAAACATCATGATTACCTCGGTCGCATTGTCAGATAGTATCTCGTCAAGTTCTTTCATGATAAATTCACAGATCACACATTCTATACTGGCCTTCACCTGTAACAGTGGACATTTGTTTAAAATGACTAAACAATTTGACTGTTTATCAATAATATCATTAGGTAATTCAGCCAGTCCATTTACAAAGGATTCTATTATCTTTCTCATTATCATCATAGTTAGGAATATCAACATTTACAAAATTTTCACTTCTGCTGCATCTTCCCAAGTTGAAGCGCCTACGAAATGCGTAATTGTGAGTCCATCTTTAAGAAAGTTGTAGTTGCACTGAAGTTACACAATAAAGCGTAAAACTGACACTCAAAGGGTTACCATAGAATTTTAAAATAAATTTCCTTGACTTTTCCCTGACCAAATATTGATTTACTATGGCCAAGATAAGCAGAAATTGTAATACCACTATACATATTCAAACATTTTTGTGTACGAACATTCATACGTGTATTGATACATATGTCGGCACAGTTGCAGTAGTACTAATGAAATTGCACTAATCACATTAAATAAACTTTCTTAATCCAATCATTATTTTTGGAACAGAAATCGAAACTGGGAGCCTGCCATAGCAAAATTTTATTTGAACACGAATCGCTGGAAAATATGCTTGGAAAAATATCGGTTCCTTGTGATTATTTTTGCAACCCTTTCCAATTTTCCCGACTTTTTGCCCCGTTTTCATCCTTTTCCGTGACGTTTTGCCAAATCATCTTTTTCCTTGACTTTCCACAACCTTCCGGGACAATCTGTATTTTCAAGGATTTTTTCTCAATGTGGGAACCCTGCACTCATATGAACCAGCCAACCAGTAACCCTACCTAACAATGCTCAACTTCTGGCAGCAAGCCAAATTGCACATAAAAATTGAATTTACATCATTGACTCGCATCTTACCTCATCAACAGGCTTTAATTGTTTAACCGGCATCTTAATAAACGCTTGCGGTTCCACAGGCTCGGCTGGACTGAGTCGAAGAGGAGAGATCTGGTCACCGGGTTTGGGACACAAACCAATCATCTGGCAAATCATGTCAGGCGCCTATAAAATAAATTGCAGCAGATTTTACATTGTTTTTAGTGTGAGTATAAATATGATTTTTGATTTTGTTTCATAATTTTAAGCATTTAAGTAGAAAAAGTGATCTAATTTTTTAAAGTAAATGCCAATCATATTTCGTAATTATAAAAACCAACAACGTAAATAAATCGAAAGGAAAATTAAATCGAAAACTCCAGTTTTTATGCGAGCGACTACATGAATTAATTAGTAAAATGCATTAGATCTCATCAATTCGAACATTTGCGGTACTGTATCTGCACTCGCCAAACTTTGGCTGCATGTTGTGAATGACATCGCGGCAGGATTGTCCAAAAAGCATTGTGAATGTCCGTGCCTGTATTTTCCGTAGTAAATAATACAGTAGCTACTGTATTGAGTTGTCTGATGAGCTGTTGCATGATGAACTGTAACACAGAAGTTTGTTTGTGTGTTGCGCATTATACGTGTACAAAATACCCCGAATTCCGGACCCGGAAGCGGACAGTAAATGGCTAGCAACTTGGTTTCTGGCCCATAAAATGAGGTATTATAATTTCCCCGACTACTGAATTGCACGTATACAGCAATTGGTGCAAGTAAAAACCCTAAATTACTTATATAATTACTTTATTACTTTAGAAAAGCAAATAGAATATCATTTCAATACGTGTTCCCTAAACTTTAGCCAAAATTTGTTGGTAAGGCAGGGCTTTTACTGTACATTTAGTGTCAAAATGGTATGACTTTCATCAGGCTGTACACAAAAAAAATTATTTATTAGGTACCTATTTTGTACTATACATTAAAGAATATTGTATTGTATTGTATTGTATTGTATTGTATCGTATCGTATCGTATCGTATCGTATCGTATCGTATCGTATCGTATCGTATCGTATCGTACCATATTATATTATATATTAAAGAATAGTGATGATACAAGTGATACAATTGTGCAAAAACCAGTGAAGTTGTGGCAAAACAAAAATCAAAATCACAGGTTTTATGAGCAAAATCAGGGTCTTTTAAGATCTAAACTGAATGTCAGATAAATGAAAATAAACCGTAAGGTCAGTTAACAAGTCTTACCAAAGCAGACTCGATGAAAGCAAAGAACTCATGAAGACCTTTCTTCACATCGTACACGCATTTCTTCTCGACTGGACAGAGCTGACAAAGACGAACAGCCAGGTCAGTCAGTGCGGTCTCCGCCTGCTTCACGGCACCTCTCATCTCTTTTACAACGTCCATGCACATATCACAGGATTCGGAACTATCTCGTAAACTCATCAGCTTCTTGATCGCCTACAAGATGAAATCTGCTACTTAGCAAAACAAACAAGTTTTGATTGAAATTGTATCACAAAAGGTTTAAAGTCAATGCGTCAATAATACAGGCAACTTCATTTAAGATTATTCAAAACACAGGCCAGCCTCAGTTTCTTACAATGTACAGCATAAAGTTTATTTTTGAGTTGGCATCAGAGGTGACTCGTGTATAGGTACCGTGGGATTGCAGCGCCCCCTGTTTTCACTTATTTTTATTGATAATATTCAATAATAAGTCTTTTTTTCCTTTTTTATAGTTCTTTTTTATACTTGTGTGGAACCGGAGCATGCGAGGGAAGTACAATTTGCTTCGCAGCCCAAGTAACGTGGTGTTTGGCTGTTGTGCACATGCCGCCATGCACACATGTCTGAGATAACATGCTGTACGCTGACATCGGCTGTTAGGTAGAAAAATACTGTCTCCGAACACAGTCAGAATTGCCAGGTGGTGCCGTCATATTTTTGAATGTGATAAAGAGTAAACTTAGCGTGTATGCTTAAAACATAAACTATTTAATAACGGACGCCTTGCATGCCCAAGAAATAAGTTCTGTGACTGTAAGTGAACTACAGCAGCTTAATTTTTCACAGTTGTCTCTGCATGAGAAAGTTGCAGTTAAGAAAAGAGGCTGTTCAACAACCGATCTTCAAATATAACTGCAACATTAAAATTACATATGTTTGTTACATTTTACACAGTATTAAAACAGTGGCTAAAAATGTTCTAACGCAGCAACCCCATTAATTTTACCTACGAGGCGCCACTGGTCGGCATATTACCAAGTTGCGTTAAAACATTTAAAACTAATATAAAAATTTGCGGCTAAAATATAATGATTTCCAATATACCACAGCAGTCGATTCACTATTTTCTCAACAAACACGTGAAAGAAGTGCAAGCGTTGACATTTACACACAAAATAAGCAGCGAAACATCGGCTAAAATAAGCTGGAACGTGTGTGTTTTACATTTGCACCAATCAATAGGTTTCAATAATACTAGTTTACAGCAAATTAGTTGCCTCGCAGTTGCCGTATTTTCTACTTAAAATTACACAATACAGTTTTCCACTAAGTTTTCAACTGTTAATCATCTGAATTGCTGCACTCACTTAGCTACCTATCAGCAAAGCTGGCTTCAGACGTAACTGGCTTCAGATGTAACTGGTTTTTACCTGATATAATTTCCGGAGCTCTTCGCTGGCCTGGCACAGTCCAATATCCTTGCAAAGAACTTCCGGATCCTAAAATATAACAATGTTTTCTGACTAAGACCCGTAGTACTCAGAAGTCGACACAAAAACGGTGAGACGTAAGCCATGAGATGTAAAAGCCACGTCGTGAAAAATGAACGTGTGCTGACCAATGGTCCTTGTCACACAGATAATTCATTAGCCGTCTACCGCCAAAAGCGATTTGTCTACTGTAAACTGTCAGCCATAATCCATGGTTGGTTCCTCCCCCAAGCAGTTTTGAGAGGTCCATAATACGCCTTATTGCAGAATGAATTTCACCATTAATTTTATTTACCATTTTACCAAATTGAAATTGGGTCATCGGTAATGCGCGACATTTTACTCAAACTGCAATTAGATAAGTGCATTTCGAAATGGATTATGACAATACGCCTTTCTCTTTATATGGCAATACACCTAAGGAACATACCATGGATTATGACACATTATGGCTTGGTCCTTATGCGTTTTTCTGTGTGACAATGGCCTAAAATTCCCTAATACATAGTTGCAGTACATGGCTGCAAATTTCTTACACTCGCAGCACAATAAGAACAATACCCAGTTCCCTCTAATCAAGTACAGCACTTGCCACAAACTTATACATCAACGAAATGCCAATGTCCGTATTAATAATGATGCTTAGCTTACCATACTAGCAAATGCATCGATCAATTCAGGCACATAGGTATTAACAAGATTTTTGCACATGGTTATCAATTCTCCTTGGTGTATCATGTCACACATGTTGTCAAAAGCTGCAATGATCTCTTGCTGCAAGCAAAAATGAAACAAACAAGAATAAGTAAACAAACAAGAAAAGGTTAAAATTTGTAATTGCTTTAAAATTAGTAAAATAATTAATACAGTGATACCCCGAAATATGAAGGGATATACCTAGAGATATATTAATTCGTTCCGGAGGGGCTTTCGTATCTTAGAATTTTCGTATTATGAGACAACATTACCCTATAAATGGCGTAATTCGTTCCAGCACCCCCACCCCCCGAAAACAGTTGTATAAAGTGTAAATATTATACCCACCCGAAGGAAATATGTTTGTTAATGACAACATAATCATTTACGTAAATGTTAAAAAAACAATGAGAAAATAATAAAATCAATGAAAAATAACAATAAATGTTGCTACGAATGATGACACTTAACCTTTCGAGTCGAGTGAATGTGCAAGATACGAGCACAACAAAGCGTTCACGTGTTGAGCACAACAAAGCGTTCACGTGTTGAGCACAACAAAGCGTTCACGTGTTGAGCACAACAAAGCGTTCACGTGTTGAGCACAACAAAGCGTTCACGTGTTGAGCACAACAAAGCGTTCACGTGTTGAGCACAACAAAGCGTTCACGTGTTGAGCACAACAAAGCGTTCACGTGTTGAGCACAACAAAGCGTTCACGTGTTGAGCACAACAAAGCGTTCACATGTTGAGCACAACAAAGCGTTCACGTGTTGAGCACAACAAAGCGTTCACATGTTGAGCACAACAAAGCGTTCACGTGTTGAGCACAACAAAGCGTTCACGTGTTGAGCACAACAAAGCGTTCACGTGTTGAGCACAACAAAGCGTTCACGTGTTGAGCACAACAAAGCGTTCACGTGTTGAGCACAACAAAGCGTTCACGTGTTGAGCACAACAAAGCGTTCACGTGATCTATGAAATACATTATGGCAATTTCGATTTTCGTATCTTGAATATTTTTTCGCACAAATGGGACGGAAATTTCTTCGAAGCCCGATTCGTATTCTGAATTTTTTGTATAATGGGGTTTTCGTAAGTCGAGGATCCACTGTGCTTCATAATTCCATTGAAAGTTATATGAATTTAGCAAAGCATCATAAATAGCGCACAGAAGAAACTGTACTACTACTTCGTGGCAGCCAGGCAATGCAAGCGTTGATCATAAACTGAATTAATCCCACGATTTTACATTCCAACCAAGTAATTTTGACTATAATAATTCATCCGAGCAAGGTGCTACTATTTTTTAAATAATTCACAACATTTGAAGATGAAGAAATCATTCAAATAATTTCAGAAAGAATTATCCGACACTGCCCCACTAATTAACTTAATTAACATTATAAAAATGTGAACTACTTTGGTTTGATTGTCCTTAGCTGCTGCTTGCAGTTCCTGTACGGTTGTCTTACACATATCACAAACTTCATCATTCTCTTTCTCCGGCAAGCTTACGATCTAGAGAAAGAAGCAATGTTTTGTTTAAAATCACAAGCAACAATTGCCCACATTATACAAAGTCACAGTGCCACGCGTATCAAATATATTTTGTGTAAAATGCATCTTTATTAGTAACTGAGTGCAGACTTATAAATGAATAGATTTTTTCAACTAATCAGTACTTCCATAGTAAACTTACAGTGAAAGACTCTAAGAGGGTAGAAAGTGTGCAGCCGCTTGCCCCATTAATCATGGTAACTAAACTTCCAAGGAAGCCCTCAGTTACAACAAAATAAAAATTCTAGCTAAAAGGCAGGAGCGACAAAGCTGTAAAAAACTGCTTTTTGATGTACAGAAAGATTCTCATAACCTGAACGGTTTACTCCCCCTCCACAGACTAAACGTTACAATGTCAGAAACACCATCAAGTTTAAATTATCTAAGATCAAAACTGAATGATATAAAAAAGTTTTATTGCCTACTATTTATCTAACTTTCCATGACTCTTCCATTGCTAAACACTGCATCTTTACAGAAATGTTGATCAGATTCTGTTTAGTAATCTTCAAATTGCATGTTTCAAATTTTAAATTTGCGTTTAGCAATTTTAGATGCCGTGTATTAACTGTATTTAGGGTAATTTTATCAACACTGTTTCAAATCGTGTATTAATCCAGCTTTTGCTGCAATTTTTACTGAATAAACTATTATTATTATTATTATTATTAGTACAGCAACTGTAGTAATCATTGTGCAGTTATGTTCTTAAATTGCTTGCAGTTACACTATCAATGATCTCTAAATTGTGCAACCAGTGACACTGTAACATGCAATGGCCCCATTCAGAAAATATGCAACATCATAACGCACACTGCATGTAAAAACTAGTAGGCTTACTAATTCAAATAATTTGAACTCAACATTTTCTTTTAACAATATGTGCAGGTAATCGTCGAGTTACGACCACAATATGTTGCGGCAGTATTGTGTATTGGTATACGCTATAAATATTTGTGTATTAGCTATTTCATGCTCTGTGAAACAAAGGCCTATGATTTATTAATGACTGACTTTATTAATTCAGTTATGTAGTTAATTAAAGCAGCAATTAGCGTCAAAAAGCGTTAATATTTCAGGCTACGTGTCGTTAATGGATAAACCTCTTTTCTCACTCCAAGTCTAAATGAAGAGCCACCTAATTTTATCTGTGGCGCTTATTGTAAAACTTTATAACTGCCCAAACATTTTATTAATTTATTACCAAATAGTAACTATATTTGCCTAATGTAATCTTAAAATAAAAAATTTTATATGTGTTATACTACTACTACTACTACCACTACCACTACCACTACTACTACTACAACACAATATGTATTGGTCGTACGACGAATTTGATGCAAGTCGGAACCATATATTAAAGACGTATGCCCTTAAATGCAAAATGTGTGCGTAGATGCACTAAATATGGCAGCGCCTATGAAAAATTCATTGAAACAGATGCCAATTTAAAGTTTCTTTGTTTAAAAAAATATAAGGAAAGGAGAGTTAGAACTGGTTTTGTATAATTAATCTATCAAGTTGGCGTCAGCTTGTAAAGCCGAACAGTCGTAAGACGCATAGGTCGTAAGTCGACGACTACCAAAATGTTACAAAAAGTACGTTTTGCACGAGGTTATTTGTGCGCAACAGAGTGACTCTTGCAAGAAGAGGATCCTGTTGAATCTCATTAGTTCTTCGGTCAGCAAACCTCAGCAAGTTTTCCGTTGGTGTTTGTGTACAGAGTCCCATTGCTTGACAAACAACTAGTGGATCCTAAAAACAAGACGCAAGAAAAATGCAACTCAGAAGATCTATAAAACAATAGTATCTATTGATTAAGCAACACAATTAAGTTTAATACTCATTCAAGTACCGTGGGAAAGGGAAAGAATATTTTTTTACATTTAAGAGAGAAAATCAGTTTTTAACCGCCTGCATTTGAAAGTTAAGCAAGACTCATGATTCGGTAAACATCTACTTCAAACATGCCATCAATTTATGCACCTCATCACATGTGCAATGTTAGCATGTTTCAAATTTAGCATTTGGCAACCTTGCTCTAAAAAAACTAAGCAGTAATAATGTACAAACACTTACAAGTCAATTCAAGTTTCAGAGAAAAAATGCAGAACACAAAAACCTACAAAACTTTTAAGACATTTTTATTAAGATGAAGCAAACATTTTACTGATAAGCATCAGACTGTGCTAGACAACACGAGTGAAAAATAGTGTCTTGGAAGTCAGGCAAAGAGAACAGCTGAGTGAGTCGGAGTATACTTGACTACAAAATCAAGCAATACCAAGGGTCATTCCGTATCCGCCTCAGATTTGCAACCAAAAGGAGACCATCATAGATTTGCTTGAAAATTTTTTTGGCTTTTAATTTTTTAAATAATGTGTACACAGTTATTTCTTTCTTGCAAATGCCTGATTTACATTTTTAGCATGGTTGAACTTCGATATCTTTAAAAACAAATGTCGTAAGTGTATCGACTGTTTCATCATGAAATTCACATGCAGTAAAATGCAGCTGCATGTGAATTTTATAATGAAAGTGTCAAAATGCACATACAACTTTTATTTTAATACACAAGGAAACACCAACATTCTAAAAACGTAATGCAGGCACTCGTAAGTAAATTTGAATTGCGAGTACACTGTTTTAGAAAATGAAGAAGCCAAGAACTAGCAGAAGTTTGGCTCTGTGTTCTTCTCAAGTACTGAGGTACTTTTGAGAATTTTTCTAGCAAATAAGAAATAGTCACTCAGGAAGTTTTTAAAAAATCTAGGTGAACTGGCACGAAATGACCCCATGGCACAACAGTGAATGAAAGAGTGACCACCAGGAAAACTGCTTTTGGAGATCATAATACTGCAAAACTGTTCCTCTAAAGGAAGATATCTGTGTAAACAGGTTAGTATCTCATCTTAACAAATTATTATCCTCCTTTGAAATCAGCTAAATTGCACCCCTTACAACCATTTACAATGTTAGTAGTGTACTTAGGCTATTCATAGTCACGTGCCATTTACAATGTTAGTAGTGTACTTGGGCTGTTCATAGTCACGTGCCATTTACAATGTTAGTAGTGTACTTAGGCTGTTCATAGTCACGTGCCATTTACAATGTTAGTAGTGTACTTAGGCTGTTCATAGTCACGTGCCATTTACAATGTTAGTAGTGTACTTAGGCTGTTCATAGTCACTTGCCATTTACAATGTTAGTAGTGTACTTAGGCTTTCATAGTCACTGCCATTTACAATGTTAGTAGTGTACTTAGGCTATTCATAGTCACTTGCCATTTACAATGTTAGTAGGTACTTAGGCTTTCATAGTCACTGCCATTTACAATGTTAGTAGTGTACTTAGGCGTTATAGTCACTTGCCATTTACAATGTTAGTAGTGTACTTAGGCTGTTCATAGTCACGTGCCATTACAATGTAGTAGTTACTTGGCTGTTCATATCTGCATTTACAATGTTAGTAGTGTACTTAGGCTGTTCATAGTCACTTGCCATTTACAATGTTAGTAGTGTACTTAGGCTGTTCATAGTCACTTGCCATTTACAATGTTAGTAGTGTACTTAGGCTATTCATAGTCACTCCATTTACAATGTTAGTAGTGTACTTGGCTGTTCAACTGCCATTTACAATGTTAGTAGTGTACTTAGGCTTTCATAGTCACGTGCCATTTACAATGTTAGTAGTGTACTTAGGCTTTCATAGTCACTTGCCATTTACAATGTTAGTAGTGTACTTAGGCTGTTCATAGTCACGTGCCATTTACAATGTTAGTAGTGTACTTAGGCTGTTCATAGTCACTTGCCATTTACAATGTTAGTAGTGTACTTAGGCTGTTCATAGTCACGTGCCATTTACAATGTTAGTAGTGTACTTAGGCTATTCATAGTCAGTTGCCATTTACAATGTTAGTAGTGTACTTAGGCTATTCATAGTCAGTTGCCATTTACAATGTTAGTAGCGTACTTAGGCTATTCATAGTCAGTTGCCATTTACAATGTTAGTAGTGTACTTAGGCTGTTAATAGTCACTTGAAATTTGCTAAAATACATAAAAAACATTTATCCTCAAACTTTGGTAGTACGAACTTTTTGAAAAACAAACAAAACACGATATTCCACATTTAACCTTTTCAAAGGAAAGGAATCATTTCCATTGCACTCACCATTTCTTTGGAAATGAAGTTAAGGATCGCCGGGAAAAATTCATCGACTGCATTTTTGCACTGCAATGAAAAAGTTTCACAGTGAAGTGAATCAGTGACAGGATTTATTTTAAACTACGTTGAATGTTTAATAACATGGATGACAAATGCAAAATGAAATTTCTACACAATAAACCAACAGATAAAGGAAAACAGTTGTGAAGTATGCCAAAAAGAGATGTTTGCAAAGTGAAAATTGAAGTACAATGCTATTGTATAACACTTAGTGTTATATATATATATATATACATATATATATATATAAAAACTCAAGAAATTTTGAATTTAAAGGGGCACAAACCCTCTCTCTGCTAGTATTGCTGTCTATGCTGCAAGTATAGCTCAGTGGTACTAGAGATCAGAGATGTTACCGAATACGAAATTACAAAACGAAACCTAAACCGAAATTTGTTGAAAGACAGGAAACAGAAACCGAGATCAAACCGAACCAAAATCATTTTTGCAAAACGGACTACTACCGAAACTGAAATAAATAAAATACTTTGTTTTTACTTGTTTGATGATGTAGCTAAAGAATCTTAATCAAAAAAAGTAGAACAATGTTTATGGTTAAATATCATGATGCTTCAAAACAATTGGCAAATTATAATTGTAAATATTTTGTTGCTTATATTTTATTCAAATTATGCTTTAATATTTCGGTTGATTGAGCCTGAAAACGTTAAAGCTTCACAGTTGTCAGCATTGAAGATATGCCATATTGCTGTAAAAAGCATGCTACAAATGTTGCAAAAAGTTAAATAAACAAATTCATGCTTTATTTAAACTATTTTAGCCAAACTTCACAGTCGTTGGCACTGAAGATATGCCATATTGCCGTAAAAAGCATGCTACAAATGTTGCAAAAAGTTAAATAAACAAATTCATGCTTTATTTAAACTATTTTAGCCAAACTTCACAGTCGTTGGCACTGAAGATATGCCATATTGCCGTAAAAAGCATGCTACAAATGTTGCAAAAAGTTAAATAAACAAATTCATGCTTTATTTAAACTATTTTAGCCAAGCTTCACAGTCGTCAGCACTGAAGATATGCCGTATTGCCGTAAAAAGCATGCTACAAATGTTGCAAAAAGTTAAATAAACAAATTTATGCTTTATTTAAACTATTTTAGCCAAAATTTTTCAGCGAATTTTAACACCTATGAGAAAAATAGGTAATCTGGATAAATATGGCTAAAATTTTGGAAAAATGTTACCGAAAATTACCGAATTAATAATTAATAATTTTCGACGAAAGCGAAACTGTACCAAAAGAGCTATTATCGGCAAACCGTAAAAGAAATTTTCGTTTCGGTAACATTCCTGCTGAAGATATAAAGCAAACATTTGGACACCATGTTTACCGTTAACACTTTGTTTGGGTGGGATGCAAAAACTGAAATATGGCACAAGAATATACTAATAGTGTACTCACTGCTCTCGCTCCTTCCGATGTCGGAAGTTCCCCACACTTCTTATTCATGTAACGTAAAATTTCTGCCTGCAAAGATAAGTCATATGAGTAGCAATTCCAGCATACCAGACAGTTAACAATGAAAATTTAGTACAGTGTTCCCTCACTTATCGCTGGTGTTCCGTTCCAAGCCCACCAGCGATAAGTGAATTTCCGCGAAGTAGGGACGCTATACTTATATTAGTAGTTATACATTATTTTAAGTCTTTATAAACCCTCCCCACACTCTTATACATAACCGTTTCCCATTCTCTTAATAACTTTTCCCATAGAGTGCATGTACCTTTTAAACAAACTTCACTTAAATGTTCATGAAATTGTTTTAAACTCTTAAACCTGTTGTGTATAATCTCACGTCGGCAAGTAGCATCTCAAGCAGGCACAATTACTACATTTCGTTTTTGGTGTGTATTCATCCGCCAAATAAATACACTATTTAGTGTAAATGGTAAATTTTTTATGATTTATAATATTCTTTTAATGTTAGAATTAATATTTTTAATATATTTTTATACATTTTGTGATTTTTTATGCAAAATTCATCAAATCTATACTGTACAATACGTACTACGCATGTGCAAAAATACTTGTGACGTGTTCTTATCTGTGGTTTATATTTTAATGTTTGTGCTCTCTAAGGTTTCCCCTCACTGTTTTTAGCGGGCAAGCCACAAGGCGTTACATTCTCTAGACTTATCATGGCAGCAGTCTTTGTGAATAAACAGATTAATAAGCAAGAAAGATTTATGTTAAATGTTCTATAAAGATTCTAACAATGTTACTAATGTTGCCAAGACGTTACAAGACGGAGTATCTCAAAAACCCACGAAACAGGGAAAATACTGCGATAAATATTTTACATTAATATTTTTGGAAATCCGCGAAACAGCGAGTCCGTGATAACGAACCGAGAAGTAGCGAGGCAACACTGTATATAATTTGTGCAATCATCAGAAAATAGTATGACACCAATAGGCCAGCCACAAAAAATTGTTTCTGTCTTCCATCATGTCCTCAAAAGATGTCAGTAGGAAGGGAGGAAAAAAATTTATTTAAGAAAAAATATATTATATAAAATTATAAGAAATTTTTTTTAAACTTTGTGAATGTTTAAAGCTGAATCATGGCATACTTAAAATCAGTTGAAATCAAAGTTCGTTTATTTCCCACTGGTTAGCAGCAATGTTTCAAAACTTTTCAAAGCACATTTTCTCATGCTCTGTGTTTCAGTGTTTTGTTTCAAATTATCGCATAATTGTTTGTGTTTTACAATTTAAATTAAAGAAATAAGCTTTAATATGAATGCGCCAGATAAAAACATTCAAATAAAATATAAAATTCCCGGTCATCGATAAAAAAAATATTACCCAGAAACAGAGATATTTTTATTGTGGGCCTTAATGATAGCAGCTAATATTACAACCTGACGTTACACGTATTCATAAAATTTGCTGTTAGACCTAAATACCAAGTTTTCTGATAGGCTTACTTATCACATATAATCAAACTCAGATCTTCCGTTCACTCAGTTAATAAGATCTAATAAAACATGAACAAATGATTAATAGCTTAAGTAAAGCAACATTTGTGTTTTGACTATAATAACATAGATTTCAAAATTCAAACATTCTAAAATAAAAATACATGTTTGCAAAGCAAACAAAGCTTTATGATAGCAGCAGTGTCTATTCCTGTGTGAATACAAACGGAGACGTAGCTTCTGCTAACTTTATTAACATTGCCGAGATTTGGCGTGATACGGAATAAGTATTAGTGTTCACAGGTACTACAAAGCTCAACTGTAATAAAGCTACGGATATCTAAAGCAGTAAAACTTTGTATCCATGCCCGTTGCATAAAAACAAAAAGGCAAACGCTTATCATTTGCTGTACGTGAAGTTCATGTTTGCTACAAGTCAAGGACATAGCATGCAGAAAATAACAAAACACACTAATTACCACTGCCACAAAGTTCGAGATGTTTGTTTGATTAGTTATACATAGTAAATTAGATATGGCTTGTCAGAGCAGTGCAAAAGATCAAAATATGCACGACACATATTCATTTAGAGGCTAGAAACTAACAGAAAAGTGCAAAACAAAGAACATGGTTAATTAAAGGAAGACCGGACGATTGTTTAGACTCAATCTCATTTTAATTCACTGTCCAAAATATACATTTTCTTGCCTATAAGAGTTAACAATTGTTTCTTATATTTGAATAATTAGCTTAGAAAGTTAATTAACGGCAGCCGAGCTATTGCTTACGTCAGAAACTAACCACAGTTTGTGCAATGGCAGGCATCTTCTCTTGTGTGTCAAGCACGTGTGCGTAAGTGTTACAGTAATGTTTAAATGCATGCTGTCATGAAAATGAGCTCTACGTCATATGACGTAAGAAACTAACACTGCAGTTCATGATCATGGTTATCACGGTACCGTCTTCTATTTATCGGCCACGCGAACGTGACAAAAAGGCACCGCTGCCAATCTTAGTAGATTCACTGAGCCGCGCATAGCTTTGAAAGTTTAACGAAATTCGAGTATCCGAGGTAATTATTATTTAATCTAAGCATTGATTTAAAAAAGCTATTGTAGTTTTCAATATTTTAGAGCATTTTTTATTCTGAACTCATGTTTACACAATCATCCGATTTTCCTTTAATCAAAACAAATAAATAAGATAGTTAGCAAGAATTAGTAAGCACAAGTGCTGATACCTGGGTGCGATCCCCGGTTAATAGCTCATTCACTCCTCTTACCATAAACATGCAGTAGCTGCAGATGCGATAGTCAGACTGCGAGGGCTGTGCAAGAGCAGAACAAAACAACACGATAAATAAACAAAAGTGAAAATGAACAAGCTGATCCGTGGTGCATTTACCACGGCATGCACACGTATAATAAAATTGATACCTTAGTGGCGTCAGCACTCATCATTTCGTCAACGTCGTTTAAGAAAGTCTTACACAGAACACAGTTTGTGTCGGGCTAGAAAGCAAGCAAGACACGGGTGAGCTGTGTTTAGATAACGTTGGGATAATTTTTCAAACTTTATTCAAACCCCAAAGCCAAATGACTTTGTTAAACAAATTAAACAGTCAGTTTGTACTCAGTGGGGCAAGAACAAATATATACTTAAGTTAGCCTTGCAATGACTCAAGATGAGTTTAACAACTAATAGACATGGTCACAAGATTCGAAAAGATCTTCCCATTCCCTCTCATCCCCTCTGTGACCAGAAATAACACCAGAAGCGAGTTACGAATTGCGACAACCTCTGTTGCTGAAACTTATGACCTAAAAAAGCATGTTAGGCCTATTTTTTATAATTAAATGTGTTGTGTCATTCCCTATTTCACAATACACGCTTGGTTTATTCATACCTTCCACTTGTCTTTGCAAAAGTAGACTCGTTTAACACATATTGCTTAAATCATACATTATTATACAAATCATGAAATTCTAAATCCTTTTTCTGTAACAGAACTTACGAACATGAGTTCCTAAATCTTGACACTTAATTTAATGTCAACATGATTTTATCAGTAAGACACTGTAATCTAAAAAGCTTGTAATCATACATCATACACATATTTAGTTTTACAAAAATTTCAACAGCTCGGAATATTGCATGGACAAGCCAACTCGTAGAAAGACAGGCAAACTATTTAATCCACAGACGGGCTAATACAGGCGCTTGCAACTCTAAGTTTGATATCAGATAGGTTTATTGTAAAAACTTGTAAACTAGAATTTAATCATTTATCTAAAAATATATTACAATCGTACAAACTGCTTAAATAAAAGTCTTTAAGTTCTCACCTGCTTATTTGATGTGAAGTAACTCATGAAACCAGCAGCTGGTTTTTGAAGAAGCCAAACTCTGTCTGTGCAATGTTTGACTGCCCCGCATTGTCTAGCTGTGAACAGGTTCTGACACCAGTATGTTGGTCCACTTGAACAGTCGTCTTCAGAACTCCATGCTCTCGCTAAAATGATTTTACAAGATTAAATAATTATTCTAATTCCCGCTTTGTCAGGCAAAAATGCAAAAAATACAAAAACCAAATTCCAACAAAAACAATACAAGAACCAAATTCCAACAAGACTACGTGCAAAAAATCTGGACAAACTACCATTTGAATACCTACAGCTTTTAGTAAATAATTGGCTGCTAGGTTGTCAATAGTTCTGACCTAGTACAGACTTAAATTCTCACATTTTAGGAATCAAAACCAACTTCATTACCTGACTTCTCCAATCTCTTTTCATAGAGCGAGACTGATATCAGGAATCACTCTGAACATGAAAAAGGTTCCCAACATATTAAATAAAGGAAATATACATGAAGCCAGAGCACATCAAGATTAAATTAAACAACATTTCATAATATTCAACATTCTCACAAAAGTTGAGGTAAATAACTGTAGTTTGCAGTTTAGATGATTCCTACAGATTAAGGAAAATGCACCAGGTATTAAAAATTTATATGTTGAGGTTTTTGGGGTAGCAAAAAGTAACACAACATTACATGTAACATATACACACACAGTGTATGGGGTGACACACACAATTTTGAATGTATAATTGTTGATAAGTGCTTCCACATTTGGTTTAGACGTCTAACAAACAGTTTGGTTTCAAGCATTTTATTTTCGCTGAATAACAATTTGGTTTTGAGTAGTCTTATACTAGTACAACACTGAAAAGTTAGTACACTTAAAAAACTTAAAACACGACATACATACAATTCATTCTTGTCTTTTCAAAATTGGCTATCTTGCAGAAACATCAAACATGTGTTGTTTTGCTTATTCTATAATATTCATAGCTCATGCTTCTTGCTTTGCAAACCGATGACCACTCTGGTAATAAGCTCAAGGTGCAAAATATAAACTAAAAGAGGACGCAAGAAACAACAAAAAACTAGCTAACTGCAACTAAAATAAAAGCAAAGGAATGGGCTTACCTATTAATAAAAGTGATAACGCTGTAAATACAAGAAATTTCATATTGCAGGTTTGTAAACAAATTCCTTTCAGCAAAATTGCATGAAATGCCCGACGACAAGTCAAGCAGCTACTTTACACAAGTACTTCAGTGCAGCACAACCAATAATAAAGTTTGGAAAAATTGCCGAAGTAAGAAAGAATGACGTTCAGCTTGATCTCGTGACTGCGCCGGAAGTTGACTTTATGCAAAACTAACAGGAAATTAAGCGCAGCGCCATCAAGTGGCCAAAATAAACATCTTCTAACCGAAATTTATTGCCTTCAAATATTTACTTTCAAAGTTCAAACACGGTTTACGTACATACTATTTAACGTGCCTCATGTTTCGTCTTTAATTCTTCGGTTCTTGCAATTTTTCCAATTTCTTTTGTGCTGGCTGCACATGCAGCAAAAATGCCAAATCAATGGACAATAGTTGAAATTAGAAGATACGAAAACGTGGAAAATACCCATTTTACAGTTCACACTTAGTAAATTTGACAGTCACTTTAAAACATTAATTTGTCCAGAAGGCTGCAAAGGTTTGAAATGTGTTTCTTAAAATCGAAATCAAAATCAGTGTTAACATCTACGACTTTGACTGAATTTGCACAGTCAATTCTTATAATTGTTTTGTGCAGTTAATGACTTTGTTTATTGTGTGTCTTTACACCAAAATCCCGGAATTTCCTAGGAGTTGCTTCAAAGCCATTGCAATAATCTTGGATGGTATCCACAAAGATTATGAATGAGATTTTCAAAATTTTCGGGTATACAAGACAGAGAGTCTTGAATATAGTTCACAATCGGTCACACAGTTAGAAATGCCATCTACAAAGACATTAAACAATAAAGGACCCAACATTGAATCCTGTAGAACACCGTCTATACGCCCCCTGTTCACAAGATCAGTCAGATGAGCAAGTGAAGCAACTACCAATTAAGCTAACGGTTTTATGTGAGACGGCATAAATCTTTAATTTGTGTAATAGTAATGAGTAGGACACAGTCAAAAGCATTTGACAAATCAATTTATTATTTTGAAGCACAAAATTTCTTTTCATCCAAAGTTTTTTTTACAAAATGCAATTAAGTTTACTGGTGCTATTTTTCATTTCGAAACCATCCAGAGATGCGTGAAAAATATCATTAAGATATTCATCTAAAGAGTCGTTTGATACTCGCTCAAAACTCACTAAACGCTGTAGTTACTTTTGTCGAGAGGACAATTTTTCTTGCGCAGTGGTATTATTGTCACCTGCTTAAACCTGTTAGGGAACTCTTTGTGAGCATGAAGCTTACCCAGTTATAGCGAGTTAGTTTGCAAAAGCTACTTTTAAATAACTTAGCTGATATACCGTCAAATCCAATAGCTTTCCTTATTTGTAGTAATTAATTGTTTCTCTTTCAGCAAAAAGGTTAAAATTAAAATTCCCTTTCTTTTAACAGTAAAAATGAAAATATTTAAGACAGACCAATCAATATCTAGGCCATTTCCAAAGGATTTAGTAACATTTAGAAAATAATCATTTAAAATGTTGTAGTTCCTTATGTATGTTAATAACTATGATGTCATTTTTTGCAATGCGATAAGGTCCGAACTTTTGATTTGCCTGACAAAAAAGGCTTGATTGATCGTGGGCCAATTTTTTTTTGAGATTTATTTACTGTCAAAAAAGTTTTACGGATTTTTTTCTTAGCAAACTAAGATTTTAGTAGGCAAGTACAGAGATTTCGCTGCTTGCGTTAATTATTTATTATTAGTTTTTATTTTTAGTTTATTTCATTCATTTAAAAGTACATATACTCTGCAGCTTATATGATATAATTATCAGTAGTACAGTTTCGTGCACGGTCATGCAATTTCTAAAAAAATTATAGTTAAAATAATTTTAATAATATATATCAACTTCCTGTAACTACCTTTTGCTATTTTTTTATATAGACATACATACAAACACGTGTTTTTGTTTTTTCTTTTATTAATAAACAACAAAACAAGATGTGTTTAATTATTATAGCAACAACACAGTGATTAAATTGAATACAGATTATATCTGAACTATGAAGGAGCAACTATTATTAATACGTAGTAATTACAATTAATTATATATTGGTAAAGATTTGCAACATAATATTTGTTAATAACATAAATTTAAATAATAACTGGCTTAATAGAATTTAACTAAAATAGATTTGAACATACTCAAAACAAAGCAGGAACCCATGAGAAAGATGAAAGAAAAGTGCAAAGTTAGTTGAGAGTTGGGCTTTTTTCCCCAAGTCATTGTACTGAATTAATGACACCAACCATTGATGCAATTCTATGATTATAATTCCGCATAATCTACTGTGTATAGATGATTAACGATACCTAACTAAGCAAATTATGATTTAGTCATTCCCACTCATTGACGTAACATAGATACGCTTTAACGAAAGCTATGAAAATTACGATAAGTGGTATGCGGCATACATATAGCTAAGATTACGTTTATATAATTTTATTATATATACTCCATGAAGGCTACACTGCAGCTCTGAGCTTTAGCTTTTGTACATTTTGCAACTAGAATTGTGTGGATAACACGAGTTGTAATGATAATGCAATACAAGTAAAGTAACAAATACCATATAATCCTAGACAATAATGACGTATGTACATCACAGCTATGGCTATAGAAGAAAAATATTCAGTAAGTTTACCAGTACTACAGAAATTCGTGATGGTCTATATGAAATTTTAATATATAGCACAAACAATCCGCACCTTCTGAAACAGTGCAGAAAGTTTGTGAAGTAGGCAACATTGTTACTTTATTAATAAACAAACGTATCTACAAACAATAACCCTAAGCGTTATATGATTAATATTATGTTATTGATATAGTTTATAATGAATTTAAATAACAAGGCAAGATAGCTAACAATAACAATGAACGCGTGCAGTCCAGTTATCCATATAATCATACCATTTTTACAGAAAATAACATTATTTTAATGTTAAAAACTTAAATTGCGAATATGGAGTTAGTCTTGCTAGAGAATGTAATGTCCGAACGCAGCAGATAAGTTACGTGTAAGATAAGACACGCAGCAGTCACGTGTAAGTTGAAAGTGTTGTGCTAGTAAAATTTAGGGTTGTAGCAAGTTTGCTAGCAGGTTATAAGAACAATGAAAGCTGTTCACAAAGGTAATTTTACACCACTGATGACAAATGGATGTCCAACAGGAAAACAACTTCAAAATTGTAAATTTGACTATAAAATGATTATATCCAGCTGGTCGCGTGTGCCTATATAATTGCGATTGATTTGATACGTTGTACATGTAATTTTCTCTGATTACTTACAAGAAATGTGGCGGTATTTGCTCACCATGTAAACCATTCTGGCGAGATTTCTCTTCGTCAATGGATGAATCGAACAAACCACACTGGCACCACTGTAACACGTGTTGTGTTATTGTCACTGCTGAACGTATCGTTAAAGGTTAACGCATTTGCTTAAACTAGAAATGCCTGAGAATCAAATTCGAAATTCAGTATTTTGACAGCTCAAAAAGAACTCATAAAAGTGATTTTTTAATTTATGTTCTTCAAACCCTATGGCATCTAAGAATTTGTCAGCAACTTGTTAACTTTTATGAATGCAGAGCCTGTAAATAACACTGTATAACAATTCAAGGTACAGATTAATTTCTAGAGTACCACTAGTTTACTATGAAGTTTACTATGCAACAATAGATTCAGAAAATTGTTTTTGTTCTCAGAATACTGTCAGTTTTAGTTATCAAGTAATAAAGCAATGCTTAATATAAGTCACCAGAACCCATTTCTGATTCGCCCTCGTCATCACTGTCGTCATGATCACCATCACTTTTGACGTCATATTCATCTAAATTACCAATCTCTTCGTCATCGTCCTCCTCGTCGTCTTCGTCATCATCGCTATAATCTTCATCACTGTCATCCTCATTAATGTTTTTAGCTTGATCATCGTTGTATTTGTCTATAAAAATAATCAGAACGAATTGCGTTATTTATTGAGTCTGTGGTACTTTAGGCTACAGTACATTACAATAACTGTACGTCTGTGCAAGTGCTGTTTGAGAGAGAGAGAGAGAGTGAGAGAGAGAGAGAGAGAGAAAGAGAGAGAGAGAGGGAGAGAAGAGAGAGTGAGAGAGAGAGAGATAGAGAGAGAGAGAGAGAGAAAGAGAGGGAGGCAAGGAGAGAAGAGAGAGTGAGAGAGAGAGGGAGAGAGAGAGAGAGAGAGAGAGAGAGAGAGAGAGAGAGAGAGAGAGAGAGAGAGAGACTTTTTTCCAGGTAAAAACTAATGTCTACACGCACACATACATTTAAAAAGTATTACATATGTACAATAGCTGCCACGTCACACGCACGCACGCACGCACGCACGCACGCACGCACGCGCACACACACACACACACACACACACACACACACACACACACACACTGAAAAGGTTTTAAAATAGTTTAGATTTTTTAAATTAATTTGTTTGTGTGAAATAGCAAATTTCTGAAACATTGGGGGCAGCTTCTGGTGGAGTTGTGGATGCACGTTCTGAGTAACAATCCATCCATCTCACAATGCAGCATACGCAACGTTATTCAAATGTAGTTTGCATTTTTTGGGTGAGATAAAACAACTACAACTGCCACTGAAAATGTCATCACTTCGTTGCAGGTTACGTATTGCTTCTGAACGTTTCAACATTTTACTTATACCATCATTAGCAAAAAACTCGAACCCTAAATACAAGTAATAGAATTAGTAACTGTGACATTGAGACGGGTGCTAACTTTAAATGAAATGATGATATTTTCAACGATTGTTGTAACCGTTTTATGTCTGTTGAAACTAAGATCGCCGACTGACAGAACAATATAGCTCATTTTGTCTGAAATGTTTAGACTTGAAAAAGAAAACGCCAGCTGTTTGGAAAATTTGAATTTGGGTTTTGAATGAGGTATTTTTAATTATTTAGTAACACGAAAAGGACTGAAACAACACTTTACAATTAAGATCGATTCCCAGCTAGAAACACAATGGGATAGAAAATTTTCAATAAATTTCGTACGTGTTTTTGACGTCATTTCAGAATTCAGAAGTTGTCTCGCTCGGCGCGACAGTCGTAGCGAGTGCGCTATAACGTGCGCATGTTGGAAAGCAGAAAGAAGAAAGTTTTGAGAAGGGAGCAGAAGAAAGATGGCGTAAACACGTGGTTAAATTTTTTGTAATCCTTTTTAATTTTTTAATTTACCAGTTAATAAAGCAGTTAAACCATAAATATTGTTACGAAGACGGGTTTTGACTAACCCCATAATGTTAGTAATGGGTATAGTCGAGAAGCCCAGTAATGCAAATGTACCTGTATAAAACAGAATGCATGCCGTAATTTGACGATTCCAACCTGGCCTTTCTGTCTGTAAAGGTGATTGCTGTAGGTTTGCTGATTTTTATACAAGTCTGTTCACATGTCATTCTTTTGGAGTTACCGGTTGTGCAATAAAGTTAAATTTACACTTGCATTCGTACTCTTTTTACTTTTCTCGTCTGCCACTCGATACATTCTGAGGAGACGGATCGGCGCCTGAAAAGGACCCGGATCCGTTACACTGGTGTCAGAAGTGGGATCCGAAATTGCCGCCTGGAATGGATCGACATTATTGGGTTTGGTGAGTGCTGCATTTTGCTTTAGGCAGACAGCTTGTCTGTACTACTCGGCGTGTTTTTTGTGTTTTTGTAGACAGTTTCGTGTTTTTACCTTTTATGTTGAAAGGCAATTGAACGGCCTTTATGCGACAGGCAGCATCGGCCTTAGCTTAAACAGTTCTATGTTTTTATCGAGTTCCAAATGAGGCGATATTAGCCTGTATTTAGGAATAGGAGACGTACAGCCATTTTGTGACTTTGCATGTATAGCGAGTCACCGTAGTTTAGTGTTCCGTAATGGCTAGGATGCCAGAACACTGTTTTTAAATGGTAGTTTAGTGTTCCGTAATGGCTAGGATGCCAGAACACTGTTTTTAAATGGTAGTTTAGTGTTCCGTAATGGCTAGGATGCCAGAACACGCTTTTCAACATGGGGCTCTGTTGTGTTCAGTTAGCTAAGATTATGCAGTTGTGAACACTTGATGCTCGTCTTTTTAACTGTACGTCACTGGTCAAAGTTGAACCGGTTTTCGGTAGCTTTTGCGAAGCCAGAACGTTGAAGCAGTTTAAAAGATTAATCGTTTTTCTCTACTTTGCTGCTGTTGTTGTTGTTGTTGTTGTTGTTGTTGTACAGCAGTACCTTGTTTTGTAAATTTGTTTCGTCTTTATTCCTCTTTATGTGCCGAGTCTGTTGCAGTAAGCTTGTCAGTATGCCTATTTCGTTCACTCAGGGAAGCCAAGTTCGAAACTTCAATTGCTACACGAGTCTATTATGACGGACACGAGTCTATTATGGAGTACCGTCAAAGACATGGTTTATGGCTAGCAGTACAATACCGTTGTAGCACATGGCTGGAGTACCCTACACCATGCCTATTTCGTTCACTCAGGGAAGCCAAGTTCGAAACTTCGATTGCTACACGAGTCTATTATGACGGACACGAGTCTATTATGGAGTACCGTCAAAGACATGGTTTATGGCTAGGAGTACAATACCGTTGTTGTAGCACATGGCTGGAGTACCCTACACCTTCGCAAGTATCGCAACTACTTTATTTCACCGGGCAGACAGATGGTTCGAATCCCTACCGACGCCCCAGGAGAACTTCTATAGACTGTTCACAATGTACCACATCATAGAGGTTGTCTCAGTGCCTCGGAAGTAACTAGTAGAATGCTTTTTCGTTTCAAGGCCTGTTTTGCCGATAGCGTGATGTGCAGACTGGTTTCTGTTTAAAGACTGACTGTATTGTTTTTGGGACAGTCTCGATAGATATCGATACACTGCACTCACAAGAAGTGGATCATTGATCTGTTAACCTGGATAGATTTGCCAAAGCCGGGTTTTTACTTATTTGTACTAGTGCTGTTTACAATTTTGATTATTTTGTTAAACTGATTTGCTCAACTTTGAATGACTTTTGTTGGGTTCAACTAGAGTAAAATTTAATTGCATTTGCATTTGCTGTAACTCATTTGTGGACAAATTGAAATTGAGGAAGGGGTAGTGTTACGAAGACGGGTTTTGACTAACCCCATAATGTTAGTAATGGGTATAGTCGAGAAGCCCAGTAATGCAAATGTACCTGTATAAAACAGAATGCATGCCGTAATTTGACGATTCCAACCTGGCCTTTCTGTCTGTAAAGGTGATTGCTGTAGGTTTGCTGATTTTTATACAAGTCTGTTCACATGTCATTCTTTTGGAGTTACCGGTTGTGCAATAAAGTTAAATTTACACTTGCATTCGTACTCTTTTTACTTTTCTCGTCTGCAGTAGTACTTTCATAACTCGTATGCCGCTCGATACATTCTGAGGAGACGGATCGGCGCCTGAAAAGGACCCGGATCCGTTACAATATTAAGTTATTTTTTTTAATTTGCGATGAAACGACCGCGATGGCGTCACAAAAGTAAGCACTAGCAAGTAAGTAAGGGAAAACGTCCGCAGTATAATTTAGTTACCGCAGTTAGGATCACCACGCGTCTTTGATTTGAGGAATTCATTGCCGTGTCTGTCAACACACCAGCACTGCCCCGTTTCAATGTTGCACTGTTTCTTTAAGAAGTAGCCTTCCTCGTCGCATTGAGGCACAAAAGCACCTGTGAATGTAATAAAAGATTTCAATGACAAACTTTATACCAATTCTTATTCTTACTATTCCTAAGATAATGGCGCAGCTATACACAACCAATCTTCGATGCCTATATAGAAATCAACGTGATCACTCTATAATTGTTAAAAATAGCTTAACAAAAAACCACAACAATGTTAGAAAGTCGAGATGCAGCTGGTGGCTTGAAAAATGTTGGATAAGCCGTTTCTACAAACGTACAATGGACGATGAAGCTAGTTGCAAAAATCATATCTAACTATTTTTCGTTCATTTCGTACATTCGTTTTTCTTTAAGTGGTACTTAATTTATATTAGAAATGTTGAATCATTTTCTTGGTCAATTTTAAAGTGCAAAAAGCAGAACTCGAGTTAATTAGTGATCCAGATTTTATGGATAGGGGAAGCTATGCTTTATGTATATGCTAAAGCTAGATGTCATACTTGGTAGCGTGTCCTTTCAAACTGTTAATGTTAATTTCAAACTATGTGTAGTGGCGCATTCAGACTAGGCATGTCTCTTGCAAGTTCTTGGGCAAGTTCTCTGTGAGAGTAAACTCGCAAGTGTGAACGGCTTTGCAAGTTCTTGCACAAGAACGCTCAACAACTCTCGCTGAGTTTGCTAGAACTTGCAAGAGAAATGTCTAGTCTGAATGCGCCATTACACATAGTGTGGAATTAACATTTTTCAAGCCAACAGCTGCATCTCGACTTTTTGACATTTTTCGTTAAACCATTTTTAACAATTATAGAGAGATCATATTGATTTTTGCATAGGCATCGAAGATTGGTTTGCGTGTACAATGTGTGTATGGTAACATTGTGCACTATTCCTTGCATGACAATACGAAGATGTGTCTGTGCGGCCCCTGTCTACAAAATGGCTGTACAAAATAGGAGAAAGGGTGGTTGATTATGAAGTTTTAGCTAAACTACAGCGTGCGTTAAAGGAGAAACTCTAATCAATTGAACGATATATATATACACGAAGGCCTGTGCAGCTAATTCTGCTCAAACAAATCACGTTTCTAACCGCCATGTCATGAGTTAGCTCATTACGGTCGCTTGTGTTTCGCAGTCACGTTAGTTACATCATTAACCAAAAGTCTGATCGTCTGAAATATCACCCCTGCTGAGGAAACGGAAAACCAATTTCAAAAGCGGTTCTAGGTCTTCCATTATCAATCGCTCTTCTCTGTTTCACATTCCGAAGCGCTTTCTGGAAAATTCTGCCTGGCATGCGCATAAATTACACGTGTAATTTTATAGATTATTTCCATAATTCTGCACGGAAATTTAATGAATTGAATCCAGAATCATCTATAATAGGAGATGGAAAAGCGGGCAGATTCTTACGCATAAAGTGAAGTGATTGATCGTCTCATCTGGGCAAAAGCGACGCAAAACCTGATGGATACAGGAAAGAATAGCGAGGCAGTAAACGATTCACGTAAGCGTAAGCTGTACTGACTTGACCATTTTTAACAAAACTTAATAACCAAATATGCTATTTTAGGTATTTTGCTATCCTAAAAAGAGGTAGGTAGGTTTGTGAAAATGTCACGTGACGTCACGAGGTTTGTGAAAATGTTAGATGAACGTCAGTAATTCAGCATGAATTTCATTTTTTTAAACTGACAACACAGAGTTTGTCACACAGAACAATGAGCATTCAGTGCAGTCTGTTTTACTCTAACTCAATAAGCCTTTCCACAGTTTCGCTGTGCGCAGGCGCAATTGCTGTAGCTCAAAGGTTAAGTGTACCACAGCAACGCATCTTAACTGCAGCCGTCACGTGACGTAAAGCAAACCGTCTGCTGCAGCAGTTCAGTAACTTCAGCAGTTTTACGTGGACTTTACTTAATTATGCATTATGCATTAGTCTGTGAGCAGAGTGATTTATTAGCAGGATTTTGATTGGGAATAAGGAAAAATTAACTAGGTAAGGTTCTAGCTAGCTGTTAAAACTGTTACTGTTACAATAGCTTGGGCTGCAAGGCGTTGTCTGGTACATTAACCTTTGACCTTTTCACGATCATCATCAATCGCTGGAACTGTTTATTATCGTCTAACCACAGAGGTAACACCTGCTAATCAAGTCAGTCGACGAATTAGGTCAATCGATTATAACTAATTAAATAACTGCAATTTTTTAGTTGTACCTAATTAATGTGCCAATTTAACACATATCAGCTTTTTGAAACTGGAATAAAAATATAAAACATTTAATGAAAGAATGTGGAAATACAAATCTATTGTAAAAGCAGTTACCTGGAGCTGTCTTGAGAACACCACGAACTAACAATGTCGGTACCTTTTGTTGTGCAGAGAGACAGGGTGGCACTGAAAAGTGAGAAAATACCTTTATTTTAATGTAAGTTGTTTGCTTTTGGCTTGCCTTTCTGTTACCCACCATTTACTGTTTTCGTAGGGTTAAACTATACTTTTGGTCAGTAAACGATTTGCAGCTGTGGGTACGCAATGCATACTTATCTGTTAAAGAAAGTGTTAATTATTTTCCACTTTATATTAATCGAATATTAAGTTTATAATTTTTAAATATAAATTAAGAAAACACTCACCTCACCAAGTTTTTTTCCCAGTACAGTACAAAAGTAATGCTTTTAAAGTACAGTTCAAATGTGTCATATTTTTAACTAATAGAAAGGTGGTCACTTAAAAAAGTTTTTTTCAGTAAAAGTGGTTAGTTAACAACGAAGACGACTACTTTTTCTTTCGAGTAAAAAACTTTACGTACCAACATTTTAATACAGATTTAAAAAATTAAAATAATAGTGAGATATTAAAAAAGTAGGTTTTTAGCTTCAATTTAAATTTTCCACATTTAATTAAAAACTATTCTGGAGCTTCGTTCGTTTTAATTTTATCGTGTGGACTAGCACGGATGTACACAGATAAACATAGATATAGATATAGACATAGACATAGACGTAAACGTCGACATAGACATAAACACAGATGTAAACGTAGACGTAGACATAGACATAGACATAAACACAGACGTAGACATAGACATAGACATAAACACAGACATAGACACAGACGTAGACGTAGACATAGACATAAACACAGATGTAAACGTAGACGTAGACATAGACATAGACATAGACATAAACACAGACGTAGACGTAGACATCTTTATGAATCATATATACTATTGGTATAATGTGAAATTTTTCTTTATGCTTTGCATAGTTTAGCTAAGAAACAATTACCACAACAAGTTTGCAATTGTAATTAAATTCAACTAAATTTATAAATGTAGATGTTATAATTAAAATAAAGCTTTCACAAATGAAAGTGTTTAAATTGTATAGCTATTATTGAATACTTTTAATGGAGATGGAAACAAATGAAAATTTACCGCGATTTGTTCTTGAAAAGACTACATTTAATCGTGGTTTGTGAGGGAGAACTTAAATTCTTCGTGCACCTGACGAAAATTGTCTGCCCTAATTTTCTTTAACATCCTCAGTAACATAGCATTGCACGGAACAGTATGGTCAAGAATCAGATGTTCATTATACGTTATACATTCAACGAGCTTTATACATATTTTCGTTGATCTATCAAAATCAAGTTTCATATAAAGAGCAAACATATGAAAGAAAGGCCAACATTACAGTATTTAGAACAGAAGAGATCACTATGTATAAAATGTAATTATTAGTGAATTATCAATATTTAGACTCTTCATTTTTCGAACAAAGTGCATTCTTTTGGCCTTGCTGACTATATAAGAGACATATGAAGAAAATGTTAATTAATTTTCTTTTAATAAAACATCCAAGATACTTGAGTTCTACTCAATCTGCTACTGTCACTGTCGGTGTGGCAGGAAGAAAACGCGCTGCTAGCTGAAATGACTTTATTTTGCAGTTTTTAAAAAGTACATTGCACTTCAAAATTCCGTTGCCGTTTGACCGTTGCCGTTAAAACAATAAAGCATAATTTCTAATAGCTGTGAAGTTTTACTTACAAGCTAGCTGGAAACACTTGCACCATTCCTCTTTATCCAATGCTCGGTTATCGTCTTCATCACATCTGTCTAGGAATGGTTTGATACACTGTTCATATTCAATGTTTTCCACGGTTTCCAGTTCTGACATACTTAATGTACCGTCTACGTCTGTGTCCAAGTTCCCAAACATCCAGGCGACACCACTCTTGCAAAACCTAGGCCACTTACCTGCGCGCGTAAACAACAAAGATATTTTTATAGTTGCTTAATTACAAGAGGTATATTAATTTAATTTATGATCAAACAGCCAGGATAAGCCTGCCAGATGGCAAAATGAAATCGTCTCGAAAAATTGTTTCAGGTAGTCATCCGTCCATTTAGTACGTAGGCTCAACGTTGCTTAATATCTGAGACAAATTGATTATTCAGATCATCCCCCCAGAGCAATGCAGGTGCACGTAATATGATGGAAGGCAATTATTATTAGTAGTATTATATTCCTTATTGCTAAAAATGTTACCTACAATGTAAACATTAAAATAAAATCTTATTTACAGTAAAAGTTTTATGTAGTCAGCTTACAAACTGATCAAAGTCATAGTGTGTGTCATTATTAAAAATTCCTATACACTCAAAATAACATACACTTAAAAATTAAATTAAAACTATATACAAACGAGTAGAAAAATTACGAAATGTACATAAATACACAATGCAGAAATATTAAGAACTAAATAATACATACATGATTACAAATAGTTAAGAAATTTACAAAATATGCAAAATACACGGACACAGAGGAACTGAATTCAATTAAGTTACTAAGAATACTTAATAGGTTCATAGGAGAAAGTAATTATCAGTAGCATTTAGTATTTTAGTTAGTATGTTTTAGTTGCTAATGCCAATTAAAAGTTTCCAGTTTGGTTTGTATATATTCACTCTTTGGCATAATTTTACCATTTTTAATAATTAATAATTTATTGAATATTTTTAATGCATCTTACATGAAGATCAAATGCATCTTACAAATAATGCGTCACATTTACTACAAATTTAATTCATAGTTTGGGCGAGTATAATTTGTAAGGAGAGTATCTTTTAGTTGACTTCTAACTTAGGTACGTACTTATATCAACGGATGTATTTTCTCCTGCATGAGTTGCATCTACTTGTATGACATTAAACCAGTCTAGCAACCTGTCTCCTATTGCTCTAAGTTCTTCATGTGAACAATCTGGAAAAAATAGATTCTATATTAATTAACCGCACGATAATTGAAAAAACTGATACAAAGATTACAAACATGATAGGACATTATTATTATTATTATTATTATTATTGTTATTATTATTATTATTATTATTATTATTATTATTATGAGTTTATTTCGTATAAAAATATATAGTTTACAAAGATAAAGATGCTAGTAAAACAGGTAATGCAGGTAATGTTAGTAAAGTAAGATATCTACAGACATTCAACTTTATAATAACCACACATTGTAGTTCCCTTGTAATTATATTACATTATACAGTGTTGTAAGGAGCTACAATAGATATCTTAAAACATAGTCATTAAATGAGTTGTTAACCTTTAATTTTACATTTTCGTTTAGATCTACAGTACAACCATATTTAAATCTTAAATTTACTCGACTGGTATTTACAAAAATAGCATAGCTTTGGAATTCTCAATTTGCAAGACTTCGCAATTTTTCTCACAAAGTTTAATTATCGACTGTCTTTTATTATAAAATCTTACACAGTAACCGTATAAAATATGTAAACGTATTCTCTAAGTACTTTACAGATAACAATATATCATAGTTTATTAACGAACAACACAAAACAATATACAACACAATGCACATAAAAAATCACACAACATACAAAGCATCCCAACACTTGGGTATGATCGACATAATTATTGAGACAGTAAAAGAAACAGTAGAGGTTAAATAGTAAATAGTATTTTCACGTTTATAAAATAATATAATTACAATAATGTGATTTTGCTATGAATTGAATATGATTTTCTGTGACTAAGATGTTATTTTCTTCTTTTAAAACAGTCTCTAATATCATTTGAAATTAAATCTGCAAGTTCACTTTCGTTTCCATTCATCAGAAATATAAATTTGTCCTGCGTGTACAGTAAGATTAATAAACTGTGGGAAAATTTCATTGACATGAGAGAACAGATTTTGTTTTAAATCATTATAATAGTTACATTCAAGAATTAAATGGTTTTCGTCATCAATTTTTTGATCTCTACAAAATGGCATAGTCTGTCGTCAAGGGGATTTTAACTTTGGTGTGTCGGCCTTTTTCATTAAGGAGGTTGTGTGAACTAATACACAACTTTTTAAACTTTGCTCTTTTAACGGGGTTTTTTTATTAGCAACAAGTATTTTTCTTCTACAAACTCGTTTTTAAACTTGGAATAAGTTTGTAACTTGTTCTTTTCGTTAACATATGCGTTACATATTACTGTTATGTTAGAAATTGGAAAGTGCACTAACATCCCAGGAATTCAAGCGTTGTGCCATTTTTGTGATCAGTTAGCTGTGGAGTCCGAAAAAACACATTATTGCATTGTGCCCTTTATGATAATATTCGTACTTTTAATTTTAATGATGATAATTTTAATCAGCTAAACGATAATGATAAATTATGTCAAATAATGTCAAGTGATATTTGTCTAATGAGGTGTGCTAAAACCTGCCACATAACGTTGGAAAAAAGAAAATTTGTTAAGTAGTGTAATGATTTGTTTCATTATTTGCTTAAAGACTGTTTTTAGTTAATAAGCAAATTATCGTTTTTATCAAGATTTAATGTGTTTCATCATTCTGTCGATAGAGTGGTTTTTATTTTACTGTAACTATTTGTACATCTTTGTGTTTCGTTGTTTGTTGTAATATGAACGGTGACACTATAAACGTAATTCTTTATGCGACATGTTGTAAATGAACGGAACAGTCAAGAAAAGAGTAATTCTTGTGAATGTTTTCATTTTAGGTCACATATAAAATGGCCGTTTTGTATTAATGCTACACCAGCTACGTAACTAATATCGACACGATATCATCTTATTGTATTATGAGCACATGGTCACACCACACCATTACATTACGTCACAGCACGCCATTATACAATACCGTTCCGCAATCCCAATACGCCATGTCACGTCATTACACACAGTAATAATTTTCACAGCTTCACCATACGTCACATTACAGCACATAGCGTCATATAGCATTGCATTGCGTTAAACTGCATCACATTACATTATCATACGCATTATACCATGATGCGACACAAGTTAGAACACACCATAACCTGATAACCATACATTACATGCTTAAGTAATAACACATTAACCATACTACACCAAGATCGTCATTTTTCATAATATCACACCATGTAACATCACACCACGCATATCACATCACATTGTATCACAGCACATCATTATATCCACATGTTTCGCTCATTTTACCTTATAACAAATTAACATTATGTCATGGTACACACGAAAACGAGTCAGTTTGCGCTATGTCATATTTCACCAATTAACATTATATCACGCTACAGCAGCACGATTGATCTGATTAATGTGATTATACGCTGTCACATTTTACAAGGTGGGGTCTACCTAGGTTCACAAAAACAGTCGTGTTACACCATTGAAAAGAGCGCTACGTTACGAAGGTATTAAAAAGCAAGAATGTCTCATGCTTTGAGTGTCTATGATATAATAACCACGTCAGACGCATCTGGTGCCAGATTTCTTCCCAAAGTTTAAATGTTTAATGTGTTTCCTGGAACTTGCTTAGTAATTCTCGCTTTGGAAACTTTATTATCGATCCTTCTAGGGACTCGTAGTTGCAGTGTGATTGTTTGCGGGCTTTTGCCTGCAACAGCTTAGTTAGAAATTTGCCCTGGATGTAACCAAGCAGGGAGGCAAGGACTTTTATTGTGAGCTGAGACTGTACATCGATTAGGTGATCAATCAGGCTTGGTAAGAGAGGCTGAGGATAATACAATTCTTGAGAACATTGTTGTATGTAACAAGTGTTGCTTACATGTCCTTGGCTTGAGAAGGTTTGGGCTGCTTGTCCGAGTGTAAAGCTTTCACACATCTAGATCAAGGTGTAGCAAACCACTACAGAGGTTGATCAGAGGTTTTCAGATGATGTGCTTTAAATAAACGTTTTTACTTGCTTACAAAGAAACATTTTTAGCAATAACGATTCCAGCACTTACTACACTAATCATTATATTGTATTACGTTATATTACATTGAATTAAATTGTATTGTGTTGTATTGTATTGTATTGCATTGCATTGTATTGTATTGCGTTGTGTTGTTTTGTGTTGTGTTGTGTTTGTTGTGTTATTATTATTATTATTATTATTATTATTATTATTATTATTATTATTATTTTCATTTTCAAATCCTGTAATCATTTGCTATTTGCTACAACACATAAGCAGGTATTAGAGACTGCATTCTACTCGGAAGTAGATCTGTCTGAAATGGCTGTTTCTTACGAATGGTCATGCTAAACGGTTCTGATTCTGAGGATAAGTTTCTCTTTCTACTATTACTTCGGCTTCTCTTTCTTTAATTCGTAATTAGTTTATTCAAACTCTTACAGTTATTGTTTTAATTTGTGATGAAGGACCTGTGTGGTTGTAGAATGTAAAAAAAGTATTTGGTATTCGAGGTAGGCAAAAAAACATTAATTTTCACGAGGATGTTCTAAAATTGTCATCTCGAGGTAATTTGCGGTTTTACGAAATCCGTAGTTTGGATAAATGCTTGTTCATCATTTGCAAAAGGTAAGAATGCGAAATGTTTTAAGTTTTTCAAAAGTTTCCATCGTACAAGGTAAATCGATATCAACCCCAAATGCAAAAACATTATAGTGTTATGATTGCCATTTTTACGACTGTCGGTGAGGGATACAGTCAAGAATGACTCATCTAGTTTGAGTCTTTCGACGTGGCTCTGGATTGAAGCCATTAAGTAATAAAATGGCTACGTGGAACGTTACGTATGGTTGTTTATTTGTGAATGATCACGATTCGTCTGATCTGATTAAACATTAATAGTTACCTTCATCTGGTTCCAATTCTTCAGTTTCTTCTAATACGCTGTACATACCAAGTTCATCTTCCTGCCTAAAATGAACAGCCATTTCAAAACATTTACTGTGGATGCAAAAATGATTATAACAACATTTTTGATTGTTATCATCGTGATCATCATCACCATCACCACCATCATCATCGTCGTCGTCATGGGATGGTCATCATCATCATCATCATCATTGTGGTCGTTGTCATTATCAAGAACTCATTTAACATTCTTGAAGATGTATAAAGAACGTGTCTGTATGTTTTGTGTAAAAATTTTTTGCGGCTGCAGGCCCTAGTTAGTCGAGGTTTAGTCTTTTGTTAGTCTAGTGTGGAATCAGTCACAGAGCTTTAACTTGCTCCAGCCTGAAGAAAGATTTTCGTGAAGACTTACGTTATGTATACTATTACTTACTAATCTGAATTATGACTGAATGAATGAATAGCATTACATACGCAACTACGTTTAAACGCGAGCATCTAATCTGGAGTTTTTTCTTTTACATTGTCCCGCGTGGAGGCGGAACACTAAAAACGAAATTGCTGTCGCTTGTAGCTGTAATAAAACTGGACATAAATAATAAGGATTCGCCATTTTATTACTACGACTGAATTTATGTACAAGCTCTGAAAAGGAGAGTATTATTGCTGAGAAAGCCTGAGAAAGATATAGGTATAATCTGGACACGGGACTTTCAACTATTAAATCAAAACCGGACCCAATCTTGAACTGTAGGTCAAAACAATCTACTCTTTAAAACATTGAAAGGAAACATACTATTTTTTCAAAAATGATTTCCGTAAAAGAATTCTTACTACACTAATACAATTTCGCGTTCCCACCACTAGCTCTTCGCTGTTATGTGCATTTCGTTAGCTAGATGGGCACATTTCGGAAACACATTGCACAAAAAAGGTGCTGTGCCGCTCAGTACAGGCGTGTTAGTTTGTGACGAACTACACACGTCCGACAGTTCATGCTTGAGCACAGAGGTAAAATTGAAATTAGCATTTTTTTCTTAAAACTTGCCTAGTTTTAGTACGATACGCCGAATATCTTGCAGTAACACTGTACTTCAATTTTCGCTTTCGCAAACGCGTGCAACACGCTCGTGGAATATTTTTGATGTTGAAAATTATGTGTTTGTGATGTCGTCAATAGTTGGACTCGCCCGCCATTAATTAAGTTTTTAATCTATTATTTAATTATCAGAAACGCCTTTGCAGTATTAATTGTGTTAAAATGTATACTTTTTATTGAACTTGAAAATGGGGTAGTTTATGAAAAATCATCCTGTCTTCATTTAAGTTAAAAATGACTGAGTCTTTACTTCATGAACTCGAATATTGCATCTTATTAGTCAATAGACACCGATATGCACGTTTTTTTTTATAAATTCATAATTTACAAGAATCTGTGTGTTAGTCAAAGCAAAATCAAAATGTTGTATATTTATCATATAAGTAAAATGCACTGTACTTAATATAGATCGAGGGAACAAAGTTCGTACTATTTTCAGCTGCTGTTTGTTCGTTCGTTGTTTTCGTTTGTCCGTTTATTCGTTCGTTTGTTCATTTGTTCGTTCGGTCGCTCACTCGCTCATTTATTTGTAACGTTTCTTTATGACTGGCTGAAGAAGCACAATTAGAAACCTTAAATTTGCATCATTACGGAATCTTACTCGTTCTCAGGTCAATCGATGCAAAATTCCTAAAAGTAACAACCTCCTTCACGAGACGACAGGTAATAGAGTCACAGGAAAAAAGTCACAATTTTGGCTGAAGTTAGGATTAGGGTTAATGGTTATGGTTAGTGTTAGGTTAATGGTTATGGTTAGGGTTTAGGTTAGGGTTAGGGTTAGGGTTAATGGTTATGGTTAATGTTTAGGTTAGGGTTAGGGTTACGGCTAGGGTTAGACTTTAGGTTAGGGTTAGGTTAATGGTTATGGTTAGGGTTATGGTTAGGTTTAGGATTAGGGTTAGGGTTAATGGTTATGGTTACTGTTTAGGTTAGGGTTAGGGTTACGGCTAGGGTTAGTTTTTAGGTTAGGGTTAGGGTTAGGATTAGGGTTAATGGTTATGGTTAGTGTTTAGGTTAGGGTTAAAGTTAGGATTAGGGTTAATGGTTATTTTTTAGGTTAGGGTTAGTGTTAATGATAATGGTTAGTGTTTAGGTTAGGGTTAGGTTTAGGATTAGGGTTAGGGTTAGGGTTAGGATTCGGGTTAATGGTTATGGTTAGTGTTGAGGTTAGGGTTAGGGTTAGGATTAGGATTAATGTTTAGGTTAGGGTTAGGGTTAGGATTAGGGTTAATGATTATGGTTAATGTTTAGGCTAGGGTTAGGGTTATTTCTTTTTTCCCTGTGACTTTTTCACTTGGATTCCTCCGCAAATGCCTTTGCTATGACTGTCGTCTGTTAAAGAAGTCAGTATACAATCGATTTTGAATTTACGGTGTCACGCAAAAGTAATTATTTTTTATCTAAATTCTGTGTAAAATTTTAAATACGGTGAAAGCACAGCCACGTTTTTCGAAACCTACAGTGAGCAAAGTTCTTCAAAAGAATTTACTCAGCTGAATTTTAAATTAAGCCTCAACTCTCACAGTTCACATTTTGTAAGTCATCACTGCAAATTAAAATATAAGATTCAAATGCTTTCTAAGCTGCACAGATAATTTTTCGACTTCAACAGTCAATAACAAAAAAGTGTTGATCCACACGGTTTGATCAAACAATTTGAGACTCTTCCAGACTACCTGACTATTCATTAAAATCAGGTAGTTCTTGTATACTGATTGAGCAATATTACAAATTAATACTTCATTACAAATGCAACAAATTGTAAAATGTAAATTATTACTCTTTCCTTTAAGTACAGATCAGTATTTAAAACTGCTGCATACAATAGAATATACATTATAAAATCAAGTTAGTATCAGTGCAATTAAACAAGTTGCCGATGTTTTCAAAGTTAAGGTAAAGAAGTCACAGGTGAAAAATTCACCGGTAAAAAATCACAGGAACAAAAGTCACAAGAAAACGGCGCAGGAAAAAACTCTAACCTTAACCCTAATCATAACCCTCACCAAAATTAATTGTGACTTTATTCCTAGCCAAATTCATGAATTTTTCCGTGACTCTTTTTCTATGACTTTTTACCTGTGACTTTTTGACCTGTGACTTTTTTACCAGTGAATTTTTCACCTGTGACTTTTTTACCTTAACTTTTAAAACATGAGCCACCTATTAATTGAAGAGAGTCTCTTCACTAGCTTTTGACAATCTTCAACTGTAAAAGATTTGCAATTTTTTTCATGTCAACACTTACTGAGGTTCAACGTAGAAATCTTCTTTATTGCTGGCTGTATTTCTGTCCTTGGTGTTCTGATTTTTGGAACTAAAATATTTAGCAGAAACTTGATCTATGTTGAATTGCTTGTACATGTCTGAATCTTCGAAAACCACGTCATCTACAGAAAATATTGAATTTTTAATAAACATCTAGGCAAGGATGCAAAATACAAATGGTCATAAATTAGGCAAATAATTATTGTATAGTCGCTTATTAACACATGGTGTCTGTTGTGAGTACAGAAATATGGTTTGCAGTTTTTCACATTCTTTCAAAAGTGCAAAACTTCCTAAAGGAAAATTCCTTTCAGTTTAATTGGGAAATACACTTCTTATTGTGCGAAGGGCTGAATTAATGCATAAACAGACTAAGCACGTGCTCAGGGCACCCAGGCTCACCAAGAAGGCAAAAAAATATTGAAAACAGATAAAAATTTTAATAAAGTATGTTAAAGACTAGAAAAGTCTTTCAGAGTTCAAAATGTGAGAACTACAGGAGAATGTGGCACATTGGCTGGCTGTTTTTTTCATATCATTAGATGGCATCATAGTAGGATCTTCAAGTTTTATTACCAAGTTTTCACCTATTGCTAGGGCAACTTGGCAAAAACTGTAACCACGACTTCTGCAACAGCCATTAATTAAGTTCCCATAGAGCAGAGGAAGTTTCTTGACCAATGGCTCTTCCCATGAGGTCATTTTAACTTTGTTGTCGAACGCCATTCTGTTTTTTTTTGTTTTTTTTTGGCAGGCATCATAGTTTTTTCTCCTTTCACAGCTAGTTTATTTATTTAATTCAGTTTGGAGTCAATAAAGAATTTAAGTGGCACAAATCCTATATAAAGCAATGGAGTTTGTCTTATATATAATGCTGCATTGAGCGAGGAAACGTGCACGTGGTGACTTAGGGACCAAGCCGGAGCAACAGGTATTGGATGAGCATAGAGCTCCAACACCTTAACCTCCCTGACTGTATGTAGGAACAGCAACGAAGTAAAATATGGAATTGTTTATTTTGTGGTTGTAGTTTAGCGTAAAAATTTTATTTATTATTACAGTTAATCTAAAATTATGTAGTTCACTTGTTTTTTTTAATAATCATAGACAGAATGGAACTATATGTGTACTTACCATCTGTTTTACAAGGACAGGGACCTTTACATTGCATAGTTATTTGCCGCTTGGTCACACACACCTCATAATCGAGACGACAAGAAGAGGCGTATGTTCTCCCGTCAGAACCGCAGACAAACTGTGGTTTAACAACTGGACATGGTTTACAATTGTACAGAAGTTGCTTCTGTTTCTGTTTGGTAAATTTACGATATTCCTCTGCCAATTGTTTGCTAGAACAATAAAAAAAGATTCTTAATAGTTGGAAATCTGTAGTGCAGTGAGAAAAGTCGAAGAAATCGGAAGGAAAGAAGAGAAAAACAAAGAAGAGAAAAGAAGAGGAGAGGAGAAGAAAGGGGGAGGAGGGAGAGACAGAGGACGGGGAGAAAGGCTAGGGCGATGAGGAAAAGAAAGACAGAGAAGAAAGGAAGCAGCAAAAGGAAGAGCAAACGAAGGAAAACGAGGAAGAAAAGAGTAGGAAAGAAAAACAGAAGCAGAGAAGTGGAACAGAAAACAGAGCACTAAATCAGAAACATGAAGGGAGAGAAAAAGCGAGCGCACAGTCGAGAGAGAGAAAGAGAGAATGAGAAAGAGAGAGAAAGAGGGAGAGAGAGAGAGAGAGAGAGAGAGAGAGAGAGAGAGAGAGAGAGAGAGAGAGAGAGAGAGAGAGAGAGAGATGTATACTTAGCACTGCTATACTACTGAAATGATATTTTGTCTCTCGACAGAATTCTTGTTGACTCACACAAGTTATAGTCATACCCAGTAAAACATTAGATTATCAGTATTAGAATAACTTATCAATTCTTAATCTGCGCCCTTGAAGCCATTTCAGTTAACTATTATGCATTGAGCAATTTTAATTTCCACCATATACACTTTCCCATCACGTACCCTGGGAAGCTGAGCTGATCACACGCATCCTAAATGCCAGTAAATCCCAGAACTGCGGATTTTAATTATGTTTAGTACAGAGAAGCCTTCCTTGCTCACTATTGAGCACCAAACGGTGAACAAAGTACCAGTGTATCGAGCCAAGTGGGACAGTCCGAGATCCATAATAATTATACAGTTGTTACCAATTCGTTACGAAGAGAAAGAGGAATAGAAATGGAAATAGAAGGGGAAAGAAAAGGGGAATAGAGACAGCGAGATGAGGGACAGAGAGTGAGAGAGAGGAAGAGAGAGAGAGAGAGAGAAAGAGAGGAAGAGAGAGAGGGAAAGAGAGAGAGAAAGAGAGAGAGAGGAAGAGCGATAGAGAGAGAGGGGAAGAGATGAAGAGAGAGAGACAAAGAGAGAGAGAGGAAGAGGAAGAGAGAGAGAGAGAGAGAGAGAGAGAGAGAGAGAGAGAGAGAGAAAGAGAGGAAGAGAGAGAGGGAAAGAGAGAGAGAAAGAGAGAGAGAGAGGAAGAGAGAGAGAGAGAGAGAGAAGAGAGAGAGAGAGAGAGAGAGAGAGGAAGAGATGAAGAGAGACAGAGAGAAAGCGAGAGACAGAGAGAAAGCGAAAGATATAGATAGATAGAGAGAGAAAGAGAAAGAGATAGAGATAGAGATAGAGATAGATAGATAGAGAGAGAGAGAGAGAGAGAGAGAGAGAGAGAGAGAGAGAGAGAGAGAGAGAGAGAGAGAGAGAGAGAGCGAGAGAGAGAGAGAGAGAGAGAGAGAGAGAGAGAGAGAGAGTGAGAGGGGGTGACAGAAAGGGGGTGCAGAGAAGAGAAAGAGAACAGAATGTTTTTAATAAAATTCGTTCAACTTACTCATGTTTTATTTTGTGTTGACTGACGCATCTACCTTTCTTCCCGTTGATAATAGCGCAAATCTGATGTTTTTTACACATTAGTGAAGTACATATTGAACCTGAATAAGAAAAATTGGGTAAAATGAATTTATTTAGATGACGTGTAATTACGACTATGTCGTAGTTTTGCAGTGCAATAGCGCAAGTTACCATAGTGGTTCTAGAAACGATAATAGATTTGACAGTAAAATAAAAGTCCACAATAGCCATGTTGCAAAAGAAATAGACCTGGTTTGTTCATATTGATAGTTATTAGAGCTAAAAATACATACAATACAAAAGAAACAAGACATACATACAGTCTCAATTTTGAAATATAGTGAGACTGCAGACAAACAGTTATTGATAAAACAAATATTTTAAAATCTTCCTGTTAATTATTTTAGTTCTTTAAATGAAGAATTTAATGATTTGTGTTTAAAATAGATTGTCAATCATCTGGTCTAATTGGTAATGATATGACCATTATATAGTAAACAATTTTTTTAAAACAGCACACAATAACAGTACGTTTTATTTTCGTAAGACAATGGTCCACGATGTTGTACATCAAGTAAGTGTCATTTTACGATGTTGTACATCAAGTAAGTGTCATTTCTGGTCCACGATGTTGTACATCAAGTAAGTGTCATTTCTGGTCCACGATGTTGTACATCAAGTAAGTGTCATTTCTGGTCCACGATGTTGTACATCAAGTAAGTGTCATTTCTGGTCCACGATGTTGTACATCAAGTAAGTGTCATTTCTGGTCCACGATGTTGTACATCAAATAAGTGTCATTTCTGATCCACGTTGTTGTACATCAAGTAAGTGTCATTTCTGGTCCACGATGTTGTACATCAAATAAGTGTCATTTCTGGTCCACGATGTTGTACATCAAGTAAGTGTCATTTCTGGTCCACGTTGTTGTACGTCAAGTAAGTGTCATTTCTGGTCCACGATGTTGTTCATCAAGTAAGTGTCATTTCTGGTCCACGATGTTGTACATCAAGTAAGTGTCATTTCTGGTCCACGATGTTGTACATGAAGTAAGTGTCATTTCTGGTCCACGATGTTGTACATCAAGTAAGTGTCATTTCTGGTCCACGATGTTGTACATCAAGTAAGTGTCATTTCTGGTCCACGTTGTTGTACGTCAAGTAAGTGTCATTTCTGGTCCACGATGTTGTACATCAAGTAAGTGTCATTTCTGGTCCACGATGTTGTACATCAAGTAAGTGTCATTTTTGGTCCACGATGTTGTACATCAAGTAAGTGTCATTTCTGGTCCACGATGTTGTACATCAAGTAAGTGTCATTTCATGATGTTGTACATCAAGTAAGTGACATTTCTGGTCCACGATGTTGTACATCAAGTAAGTGTCATTTCTTATTTCTTTCTGTATCAATAGTACCAATTTTTAGTATCAAACCAATCATAACTTCACGCTACAGAAATATCAAACTACTCACTTTGTAAAAATTCTTCTTTTGTGAAAAATTTGATATCAGCCTGAAAAAGGAAACAAATTCCATTGGACGTCAAACAAAAACGATTTTCATTTAGCCAATGATTTATTTGATCTGAATACTAAAACCAAGAAGTATAAAACAAGAATTTTTTCATGCAATCTACAAATGTTTTTGGTAAAATTGCTCGTGAGGAGATTTGAGTTGCTGTTGTTGCTATGGAAACGGTGAAAAACTGGTTCGTCAGTCAAGACGTTAAACTGCGGTCCTTAATAAATTAAAAAAATAGTCAGTTGAAACTAAGTAACATTTTGGTGGCCCTAGGCTAATTAAATTTTGGGACCCCTCAGACGGAGCCACCCTCGCCTGCACCCGTCTTGAACATTTTTTACTCGTGACATATATTAGCGATATTTACGTACCTTGAAGTAAACGTATCGCGAAATTCATTAAATAAACTAGAATAGCCATTTCTTGTTTTTCAACAAAATAAATTTTTACAAACGCCACTATTTCACTATCTATTGCAAACCAAATTAGCACATATTTCAGCACCGCAGTGAAAAAAACAGATTTTTACCAAATGTTACGAAAGCTTGAGGTCTCCCAAATTCAAGGGGCAGCCTATACTAGCCTATTGGATAATCTAACTCTGATGATATGTTCTTTGGTATTGAAAACTACACAAATTTCTGTGAATAAAATTATCGTGGTGAATTGGATATGGATTGAGAGTGCTTTTCTCGCACAGAAACATGCAAATTTCTGCTGAACTTCCTGTTTTCACACTGTTATGATGACTAAACTGAACGATTAGCTGCCTAATTTTGCTGTTACCCAATTCAGAAAATTCCCGTGGGAATTCCTAAACAATACTTGATATCGAGGCGACGTAAAAAGTATAAGGGTTTTCTCCTTTCGGCCATATGATCGATTGGCCATATTAACTCACGCCAATCAATCAAATGACGAATGACTTATCCCATGGTATCCAGTAAAATACGTCACAGAGCAGCTGATGCTTAACTTTAGACGCACACTTTTTTAGAGTGTTCCTATTTTACTTACTTACTAATCTATTTGTTTATTTCATTCATTCCCAATAGTAAAATACAGTCTGTAATAAAAATAATATATGTAGAACACGTTGGCAAAAAATGCACACAAATACAATACAGTGTATTTACAAGAGTGTGGTAAAGACACAAAGAGATTAACTGCTTACACGCGTCTATTGTGTACAATGTATTTATGCAAGTTAACTTTATACAAGCGGCTTTTAAATAACTTAATATTTTGCGCAGTTACGAGGCGTGCACCATCAACATACGCAGGCAGTGGGTTCCAAATCTGTACAACTCGACTTGAGAAAAATTGACCAAATGATACTTTAGCAGTTCGACGCACGAAAAGCTTCAGAGAATGATTTTGTCTTGTTCTATTGCAGGATTTGTCAAAATGACTAGTTCATTGGTGTTAGGCCAATTTGCTGTTGGATTATCCATCAATACGTCAAGCAATAGGTCAATGAATTGCAGAAGCAGACTATTAATTAACGGCGCCTACATTAATTATTAATAAATGCTCTCCCGGGAGCAGCTAACCGACTGATGTTGCTTGTGTATACATAACCAATAGCAAGGTTTGATCACTGCACTGCATTATTTACGGCCAATAAATCTTCTTCTTGAGTTAAACACACTAGCGTTTCCTACTTCAGGTAATTATTATTATTATTATTATTATTATTATTATTATTATTATTATTATTATTATTATTATTATTATTATTATTATTATTATTATTATTATTATTATTATTATTATTATTATTATTATTATTATTATTATTATTATTATATCTATTATTTCAGCTCGCAGCCATAGTCTTAAGCCATAAAAATACAATAATTACTAAAAAACTAATTTTAAAACTATAAAATTACAATTTACAGAAAAATAATTAGAGAAATTAGTTAAAATACTTACAAAAATGACATACATTAAAATTACATTTCAGTGGGCAAAAATTTTGTAGCATATAAAAATATCACTATTGTAAATTTACGTGCTTTAACAAACCATTACAAGAGCTTAAAACACGGCATCTAAAGTGTCACAGTGTTTGCTTGACGATCGCAGTTAAGTAACGCTTTGCCTGGTAAGTAAATGAATGGGTCTTCCGCCTGAAAAAACTGTATGTCTTTGATTTTATTTGTCATACTACCCCCGGGCTATTTATCTAATTGAGGGAAGATACACGACTAAGATGCTTAGAACTGGCTAGTTCAGTGTCATTGATTATTCTTGATAATGAGGTAGCGGTCCTGCCACAACTATTAACATAATAAGCAGGGCCCCTTCATGTTGAAACCTTTGTGTGGCAGGACCGGAACTTATTTTATTGTCAAGCATAACCTTCACCTTCTAAAATGAGTTGATGAATCGACAGAGGTCTCATTCAGATGCGTACGCTCCTTTCTCAATGAGGAAATAGCTGAAAGTTGCTCGCCAGCCGTAATCAATCAATTTTCCGTGCAGTTACCCGTCCATTTACTAGCTAAGCTTGGCGCTATTTAACTTACACACACTGTGACTACTCAGTTATTCCCATTCTACTGAATAATGTACTAGGATAAATGCTGCATGTTTGAAAGTTCAGATCTTTTTCGTTCGTTGCAGACCAACACTTGTATAAAAGAAGCGGTTTAAAAGAAAATACAAGCTTTCTGAGAAGTTAGGCTTGTTTCAATGTTTGTGAGAAATGCTAGAAGGAATTAATAATAAAAGTGTGATAAACGCCTCGTATGATTAATAAAATCACTTTCAAGTTGCGCTTTACGCTCTAATTTTGAACGCCCATTCTTCCACCAATGACGTCATTCATCGGTTGAAGAAAAGCAGTGCACTGTAAATTTCGGTCAAAACTATAATAAGTTTTACAAAAAAAATAGATAGCTAATTTGGTGATATTTCAGAATGAACTAGATAAGCTGCAGAAGTTTGAATTAGTTTAAGCAGTGCGTGCTTACGGAACACTACGATGCGCTTATGAAAAGTCAAGAAGTCCACCAGTTACGTCATAATTATCAAGTGAATGGAGGCTACCACGGCGCCACGAATTTCTACACAGTATAACTTAACTTCGTGTTTTATAGACAGTTGTTTGTAAACTTCTTTGTTTCACTTTTCTAAGTTTAAATTATAAAAATAAAACAAACCCAACATGCTAAGTGAGTTTTCTTTTCCTTTAGCACACCACAAACAGTTTAAATGATAAAACAATAAAATAAACCCAACATGCTAAGTGACTTGTCTTTTCCTTTAGCACACCACAAACGGTTTACGTGATAACGATAAAATCAACCCAACATGCTAAATAACTTGCCCTTTCCTTTAGCACACCACAAACAGTTTAAATGATATCAATAAACTAATCTCAACATGCTAAATGACTTGTCTTTTCCTTTAGCACACCTCAAACAGTTTACATGATAACAATAGAATAAACCCAACATGCTAAGTGAGTTGCCCTTTCCTTTAACACACCACAAACAGTTTAAATGATAACAATAAAATCAACCCAACATGCTAAGCGACTTGTCTTTTCCTCTAAATGTAATCTATCAAGAAGCTCGAACACGACCTCCTTACTCTTTGTATGGAAAATGTAGCAATTTATGACCTTCACGATTGTTGACTGAGACACCATGTTCTTTGCCCAGGAGCTCGCAGAAGAACGCGCAAGTCAGTTGACTCTGTACATAACTTCGGGCTCAACTCTCAATGCAATATGCCACGTTGGTTTTTCGATGCATTGCTGAGTGTGTCTTGCCTGCTCGGTGCATCAGTAACTAACATGGCCAAATCAATAACGAAATTATAGACCAAGACTCATCATGGTAACCATAACGCATTATAATCGGTGTCAGCCATATACAATGAAGTTCAAAATCTATCCAAAATCACTACAAAACTGCTATTTCTAGGCAAAGTTGCATCATCTAAGAATTTTTTGCTATATTTTTGTTTGCTGGAGAACCAAATAGGTGCAATTTTGGAATGCCCTAGTTCACATTTTCTAGCCACGTAACCCAGTACAGTAGCGTGAATCCGCCCCTAGAATCAATACGCATTATATAATGCAAAAGCGGCAATGGGACCATTCTGCTAAAATGCTTACATTAATTTAGCAGCTTATTAATCAAAATATTATCGGTACTTGAGCTCACGTGTATTATAAAATCGGTTGAATATGTACGAAAACAACGCGTGATAGTCAACGACGTCTAATGTGGCGGTCCGACCAAAAGGTGGCGCAGTTGTTCTACAACATTGTGCACAAAGTTTAATAAAAAGCAAAATTGAAGCATCCGTTTCGATGGATTTCTTGTTTTTTTGTTTAATCTAGCAAGCAGTACGTACTGAAACATACAGAAATGAGCTATTTAATAACAGGGCCTGCTAATGTCGAACGCTTGTGGTGGGACTGGACATTAGTTCGTTATGAAGGATAATCTTCCAACTTATAACAAATTAATGGGGCGATGACTGAGACAGCAGGGTGCCTTAGCCGCACTTCAGATGCGCATTTTTTGCTTTTCCAGGTAAGAAAAAGCTGGAGGCTGCCAGAAGGCTGCGTTGCAGATGAAACTGCCTAAAATCAGTTGTCCATGTGGTCACCTATCTATTTACTTAATAGGTTTGTTGCTGCGTGCTTTCGTTGCCTAGCACCCGAGCTGAGAACTGAATAATATACTTGAGCTAGTTGCATTACATGAACTGCTTACTGCTGAATAATGTACTTGAGCTAAATGCTCCACAGACTGAAAGCTTTGGAAGTATATATTTGTTGCAGACACACATTTACATAGAGAAATCTATTGGAACATAAATAAAGATGTCAGCACCTTAATAAACTACATGTATCAAAAATACACAAATTATAGACGGACGCATTGATGACTTAAAGAAAACTAGCAAAGGCCCGCAAAAGATTTTGCGTATAAATACACGTGTAATCAATAATATGCGAACATCCAACACAGTCCTCATTTATAACACAAAGCCCGTAACATCATGCCTACTGTTTGTTTAACTAACGCAAAGCCTGTAGCTTTTTGCTGAATTAAAGTTATAAGCAGAGTAGAGTACAATGGATGACGTCAGAACAATGCCTTTGCGTCAGCAGTTTTCTAAGTGAAAATTGCCGAAAATAGAACTCCTAATTAACTCGTTGATACTCCTCTCGGTGGACCTGCCCTAAAATATAACCCACACCATCGTGTAGCCCTGTCCTTCCTCTTTGCAAAGAGCTATATGTCTCCTTCCGAGAATCCCACCAGGCGCCGCTAGAACGTTTTTTCCGCATGCTGTTTGATCAAAATTTCGAAAAAATCGCGAGTTGGGTCCGGAAAAACGCCCGTGGCGGGACGCCGTGGCCCTCTCGGGAACTCTAAATAGGATTCGAGGCTACAGCTTCGACGAGGGCACCATTTGCGGCGATTTATACATCAAACGAAAGGTCTCGATTTGGTGTCGTCTCATTGGGGGTTTATTTTTCGAATTGGGCCCACAGCGAGGAAGGGGAGGCGAAAAACCTCCAAAAATGGCCATTTTTCGGCCGTTTTTTGCAAAAGTTATACGGCTGAGATGTAGAGAACGGGAACGGGCCGAGGGGGTGCTGGGTATGGATAGATAGCCCGTTCAGCGGTGGGTGTCATAGGCCTATTTAGAATTTCCAAGAGGGCCACGGGGTCCCGTAACGGGCGTTTTCGCGGACCCAACTCGCGATTTTTTCGAAATTTTGATCAAACAGCCTGCGGGAAAAACGTTCTAGCGGCGCCTGGTGGGACTCTCGGAAGGAGATATATAGCTCTTTACAAAGAAGAAGAACGGGGCTACACGATGATGTGGGATATATGTTAGGGCAGGTCCACCGAGAGGAGTACTGGCGAGTTAATTAGAGATTCCATTTTCGGCAATTTTCGCTTAGAAAACTGCTGACGCAAAGGCATTGTTGTGACGTCATCCATTGTATTCTGTCTATAATCTTATAACTTTAATTCAGTAAAAGCTGCTACAGGCTTTGCGTTAGTGAAACAAACTGTAGGCATGATGTTACGGGCTTTGCGTTATAAATGTGGACTAGGTAGGATGTTCGCGTGTTATTGATTATACGTGGTTTTTTACGCAAAATCTTTTGCGGGGCCTTTGCTAGTATATATATTAAGATACCAAGAATATTAATATAAGAGTATAGATCCTGCTTTTGTTTTAGGAACGAAACAGATATTTCGCAACCCGTTATGAGTTGCCTCTTCAGTGTGAACGTAAGAAATGAGTGGCGAAACATCCGTTTTGTTATTATATCCGATTTGACGTCTATTAAAATCTTGTGCTAAGAAGCTAATGCTAATGTCTTTTCCAGTGTTAAGAAGCTAATGCTAATGTCTTTTCCAGTGTTAAGAAGCTAATGCTAATGTCTTTTCCAGTGTTAAGAAGCTAATGCTAATGTCTTTTCCAGTGTTAAGAAGCTAATGCCACTGTCTTTTCCAGTGTTAAGAAGCTAATGCCACTGTCTTTTCCAGTGTTAAGAAGCTAATGCCACTGTCTTTTCCAGTGTTAAGAAGCTAATGCCAATGTCTTTTCCAGTGTTAAGAAGCTAATGTCAATGTCTTTTCCAGTGTTAAGAAGCTAATGCTAATGTCTTTTCCAGTGTTAAGAAGCTAATGCCACTGTCTTTTCCAGTGTTAAGAAGCTAATGCCACTGTCTTTTCCAGTGTTAAGAAGCTAATGCCAATGTCTTTTCCAGTGTTAAGAAGCTAATGTCAATGTCTTTTCCAGTGTTAAGAAGCTAATGCTAATGTCTTTTCCAGTGTTAAGAAGCTAATGCTAATGTCTTTTCCAGTGTTAAGAAGCTAATGCCACTGTCTTTTCCAGTGTTAAGAAGCTAATGCCAATTCTTTTTCAGTGTTAAGAAGCTAATGCTAATGTGTTTTCCACTGTTAAGAAGCTAATATATTTGATGCCTTTGCAGTGCCGAAAAACTAGTTACTAAAAACTAATACTCGGTCATTCAAAAAATAGAATGTTTATGTCCCGTGTGATGTCCAAAAACCAGCATGGTCTTTTTGACAGTTTATGGCATTTATTGGAGTCAAGACATGTAACATATTCTGGATACGTATTCAACTACCTATAGTGTATATATACAAGTCCAGCATAGAACTGGACGAATTTTCACCTACGAATCTTGAATTTCGAAACTGACTGCACTTTATTATTGTCTGACTTGTGAAACAGAGTGCAATTTATAATTATTTGGTAACCCACATAATTAATAATAATAACACACAAATAATAATAAACTGTATTCAGTTTGAAAATTCAAAATTCGTATGTGAAAATTCATCAAGTTGGCTATTTGTAATCCTAGTATCATTATTTTGGTTTCATTTGCAAATTGCTAATCCTAAGAAATCACTGATTATATAGAGACGAAGGACATTAGAGAGTATGAACATAGATTGTAAATAAACAACGCTGTTGTAAATAATATAATAAATGCGCAGTTTTGTATTATCAATGGAGCACAAGTAAAAAGGACGCTATGAGAATAATAATAAAAGTAAAATAACACGAGTAAACGGTGTGTACAAAGATATTGGACAAAATTTACCTTTGGGATTTCGTCTTGATCATCATCGTCTTCATCATCAGTGAACGGCCTGCCTCCCAGTCCCGTTTCGAGTAGTCCCAGTAGGACCAACAGGCACGTAAGAATTCTCATGATTGATAATAAGAACTAATTAAATCATGAGAGATGAATTAGACGCCCTGAATTCTGGCACAGTAATGGACGTATCAAGGAAGGTAAAAGAGTTTATTGATTACTGACACACTCTAGCTGAGAAGCCATACATCGACTTGCCAGTCAGTAATTCTGGGTAGCAGCTTTGCGTCCATCTGGTGATTAAATTGTGAATCAATGCGAGAGAGCGAAGAGAAAGGTGAAGAAAGAAAGAAGAGGAGAGGAAGAAAAAGAGAAGACAGCAGGAAGTGAGAGCGAGAGACTGAGAGAGAAAAAGAAAAAGAGAGAAAGAGAGAGAAGAAGGATGGAGAGGAAAGATACAGAGAGAGAGAAGAAAGAGAGAGAGAGAGAGAGAGAGAAAGAAAGAAAGAGAGGGAGAAAGAGAGAAAGAAAGAGAGAAAGAAAGAAAGAGAGAGAAGAAAGGGGGAGAGAGAGAGAGAGAGAGAGAGAGAGAGAGAGAGGAGAGAGAGAAAGAGGGAGGAAAGAGAGAGAAAAAAAGAGAGAGAGAAGAAAGGGGGAGAGAGACAAAAAGAGAGAGAAAGAAAGAGAGAGAGAGAGAAGAAAGAGAGAGAGAGAGGAAGAGAGAAAGAAAGAGGGAGAGAAAGAGAGAGAAAGAAAGAAAGAGAAAGTGATGAAAGAAAGAGAAAAGAAAGAGAGAGAGAGAGAGACAGAGAAAGAGAGAGAGAGAGAGAGAGAGAGAGAGAGAGAGAGAAAGAGAGAGAGAGAGAGAGAGAGAGAGAGAGAGAGAGAGAGAGAGAGAGAAAGAGAGAGAGAGAGAGAGAGAGAGAGAGAGAGAAGAGAGAGAGAGAGAGAGAAATAGTAACATACAATGGATCGAAAAGGAGAACTCTCACGCTGTCCTTAGTTTGACAGGATTATTTCTTTCATATGCAACTAAACTACCCGTCGCATACATTTAATAGACCTCCTTTATTGCAGCTTTTAGCGTAGCATTATTTGGCATCGTAAAATAAACATATTGTATAATTTTTGACGATGAATTTTATTTGTATGGATATTGTAGACATGATATACTCTCCAGCAGATCAGGTTACAATCCGAATGCCGCAACGGAAGAATTGATTTGGATCTTCCTATCAGTTTTGATTTATACCAGGGCAGAGGCCAATGAATGATCCCTCCAAGTAAATGAATCACTTGCTCTTTACTGCTTTCTCTCTAGGAGTTTATTTAGCTGGGACAGCTGAAACCCAAACGTCTGCAGGGCATATCAAAGAATGTGGTGCCGAGTTTGCCTAACAATAAGCGCGTTAAGCAAGTTACGCAAGTGCTTTTAGACAAAAATTCATTCCAACGAAGAGTTCAAAAGCTATTATTAGGTACTGAGTAATCGTTTAAAAATGATATTAACTTCATAGATACTCTGGATTCATTAGAAGAGAGAGAGAGAGCAATGTGGGTTTCTTCAAAAATCCTCATCGTGGCGTTCTGGATGCGCCCTGGTTCAACTCCAAAACAGCAAAACCATGAAGTCTTTAGACGTCAGCAGAGTTAGTTTGACTATTTCACAAGCAGAATGACTTGAAACAGGTTCATCGTGGCCAGTTAGACTGTTCAATTTGTGATCGAATGCAAGGCAAAGTGACGCATTCAGGCATATAGGATCTTTGAGGCAAATGGAGATTAGGTGTAAAATTATGATCTAACGTATGCAGCGAAGCATGAAGCATTGTTCTGCAAGTTACGTAACGATTTTGATTGTTTTCTTCATCGCTGATTTCTGCGCATTTGCACCGAGCAGCATCAATTCTCAGTCGAGGAAAGAGAATGAAGAAGTTGACGACGATATAAATAGACCAACAAGCGTGGGCGTTGTATGTTAGCCTTCATTTTATTAATAATTGTTTAGTATATAAAAGAAGCCACATTTCAATAAGATTAATGGACCTCAAGGTCTCTTATTATTTGCCTTTGTTTATCTTTTAGTCACAGCAATAACTTACAAATTAGACATTTTTGTCAGTTAAGCAGGCGTAGTCCTGTAAAAGCAACATGTAGCGAGGTTTTCTTTCTCGTGCTTTCCTTGAAAGTTAAAAGTATTTAATATTCTGTTTACAAACTTTACACATCTAGAAGCATAACAACTTCTGTAAATTGTGCAAGTCACGAACCAAATACTTTGTTAAGTGTTAGAAATGTAAACAGACTAAGGACTTTTTATCTTAATTATTACCGTAACTTAGTGATGATAGGAGTAGTGAGCAACCTTTTCAAAGTTCCTCCAGTTTTTTAGTAATAAATAAGTTTATTAAATAAGTTACAGTCATTAAAAAATACTAGTTATATGTGCAGTAACTGCAGTTATAAATTCCAGAAAAATGTTAGATAATATAATATATTAGATGGATGGCTGGATGGATGGATGGATGGATGGATGGATGGATGGATGGATGGATGGGGTTGGTTGGTTGGGTGGATGGATGGATGGATGGATGGATGGATGGATGGTTGGATGGATGGATGGATGGATGGATGGATGGGGTTGGTTGGTTGGGTGGATGGATGGATGGATGGATGGATGGATGGATGGATGGATAGATAGATAGATAGATAGATAGATAGATAGATAGATAGATAGATAGATAGATAGATAGATAGATAGATAGATAGATAGATAGATAGATAGATAGATAGATAGATAGATAGATAGATAGATAGATAGATAGATAGATAGATAGATAGATAGATAGATAGATAGATAGATAGATAGATAGATAGATAGATAGACAGACAGACAGACAGACAGACAGACAGACAGACAGACAGACAGACAGACAGACAGACAGACAGACAGATAGATAGATTAGGTTTAGGTTACATTATTTGCATAACGCGTTGTCGCGGAATACAATGGGTTAAATAAGTTTCATTATAGGGTAAGAAAAATTAGATAAAAAATTTACTTTACCCAAGGTTTGAAGTAGAGGCCTGTTGCCAAGAAGGCAATAATATTTTTTAGAAATTACCAAATTATGAGTCTGTGATTGGTTAGCCGCTACAGAACCTATAAAGCATCTATCAAATAAGACAGCTGTATTTTCTCTACAGTGTTCAAGGCAATGCTTTCTTGTTTTGTTTAATTCTTTGCTTTCCCTGTTGATAAACATTTAACAACAAAGAGCTCTTACGCTTGACGGAATAAATCGTCGTTTAGCGACCCTCTCTGGTTTCCTGGTCACGTGACAACGACCAGCAAAAGGGCTTTCTTCGGTCGCTGCGAGAGAAGGCAAGCGAAGACGCTGAATATCAGAGGAAATTGAAAGCCTTTGTTCAGAGCTTGAAATGCATATACCACAAATGCAAGTACCACGACCATCTTTTCCACAAAATGGTACCATGAAGCGTAATTATGATATGTGGTATCGTAGCCAGTGGAAACAAAGAAAGTAACGGGAAAACAAAAAGAAAAGTTTTTGTGTAGTAATTATTTGTTTTAAATAACTGCTGTCCAAATTAACACATGAATTATGTTTGATACTTATTCTGAATCGACTCATCCAACTGCTTAGTCGCATTATTTTTGGTTCTAGGATTTCCAGCGACAACCTTTCCAAAGTGGTCAGGAGTTTTAGCAGTAAAATCACTAAACTTCGCACAAATGTTGTGTATCTCACGCAACAGCTGCAGTAAAAGAATTATCTCACGCAACAAATGTGATCAGCAGTTTTAACAGTAAAACCAGTAAACGTTCACACAAGTTTTAAAATGTTGTGTATCTTTAATTAAATCACTAAGAATCGTGTCATTTAACAAATGTAATCAGCGCTTTTAACAATAAAACCAGTAAATGCCCACACAAGTTTTAGAATGTTGTGTATCTTTAATTTAATCACTAAGAATCTCACTTAACAAATGTGATCAGCACTTTTAACAATAAAACCAGTAAATGTCCACACGAGATTTCAAATGTTGTGTATCTTTAATTAAATTACTAAGAATCGTGTCACTTAACAAATGTGATCAGCACTTTTAACAATAAAACCAGTAAACGTCCACACAAGTTTTAAAATGTTGTGTATCTTTAATTAAATCACTAAGAATCTCACTTAACAAATGTGATCAGCACTTTTAACAGTAAAACCAGTAAACGTCCACATAAGTTTTAAAATGTTGTGTATCTTTAATTAAATCACTAAGAATCTCTCTTAACAAATCTGATCAGCACTTTTAACAGTAAAACCAGTAAACGTTCACACAAGTTTTAAAATGTTGTGTATCTTTAATTAAATCACTAAGAATCGTGTCATTTAACAAATGTAATCAGCGCTTTTAACAATAAAACCAGTAAATGCCCACACAAGTTTTAGAATGTTGTGTATCTTTAATTAAATTACTAAGAATCGTGTCACTTAACAAATGTGATCAGCACTTTTAACAATAAAACCAGTAAACGTTCACACAAGTTTTAAAATGTTGTGTATCTTTAATTAAATCACTAAGAATCGTGTCACTTAACAAATGTACGCTGTTGTCGCCCAAATTTCAAGATGCTGTATAAAGTAATTTGAGTTACTCACGCTCCCAAGATGGGTGACAACAGTTGTGAAACAACTACTTTGACCTATTCATTATTTATTGCGATATCTAAAGTTTTCGCCAAGGCTAAATGAATCTCCGACAAGCGATTATTTTACTTTAGTTAACAAGGCTTTCGCGCTCAATATTTAATTTTATGCTCTGCCACTGAGTCAATTTACATATATATGTTGTTTCTAGGGCTGTGATTTGTGAGATTTTTGATAATGTGGATGGTGGTAAACACGTATGAGCCTAAATACTGCTGTCTTACTAAGAATGCTGCTTTATTTTGTAGTTATAGAGCTACCTTGGAAAATGATAATGACGGGCGTTACTCAAGGGCTAATAATAGGCCCACAATTGTTCTTGATTTATATGGTTCTTAAATTTTGTTTGTTTCATTCTGGATACGCTGAAGATACTTGCGTAAATGATCACAATGTTGTTAATTTTGATGACACGATCAGATAATTCTTAGTTGGAAAATGTTAAAGGAAAACCGAACCCAATCTTAAACCGTAGCTCAAAGCAATCTACTCTATAAAACGTTGAAATTGAACATATTTTTTTCAAAAATGCCTCACGTGAAATAATTATTGCTACACAAACACAGTTTAACTTTCGAGCCACTAGTTCGTCGCTGTCACATCCATTTCGCCATTCGCTAGTTAGACGGGCACTAGCGACCGCATTTTGGAAACGCATTACACAAAAAACAGGCGCTGTACCTCTCAGTTCAGATGTGTTAGTTTGTGACGAACTACACACGTTCGACAGCTCATGCGTGAGCACAGCAGTAAATTTGAATTTTTATCTTAAAACTTGCCCAGTTTTAGTACAACACACTGAATATTTTACAGTAGCACTATACTTCAATTTTCGCTTTCGCAAACACGTGCAAGATGCTCGTGAAATATTTTTGCTGTTGAAAATTTCGTTAGTTTCTGATGTTATCAATAGTTGGACTCGCCCGCCGCTAATTAAGTTATTAGTCTATTATTTAATTATCAGAAATGTTTTTACAGTATTAACTGTGTTAAATTGTATACTTTTTATCCGACTTGAAAGTGGGGTAGTATGTGAAAAAATCATCATATCTTTTCTTTAATAACTGGCTGGAAGCTAATAAGTTGTTTTGTATTCACTTTAACGTATCACTTTTTTCAGCAAGGGTTTCTGACTCGTTTTGGATACTTGCCAGAATCTATCATGGAGATGGGAAATCTTCGAACTGATGAAGAAATAAAAGAAGCTGTAATCAAATTCCAACGTTACGCACGTATGAATTACATCTGTCTACAATAATATTCCTGCTGTTGTTGTCGTTGTCGTTGTTGTTGCATTGCGGCATTGGTGACTCGCCTTCTGTCGTTTTCATCATAGTCACTATCATCGTCATTATAGCTTCTTTACGAAATTAGTCGATAGTACATCTACATCTGCAAAAAACTGGCAATAATTTTACATCGCTAACACTGGTCCTAGACTTTGGAATAACATCAACGAATACATAAAAAATTCTTTATCTATAAATAACTTCAAAAGAAATTTTAAAAGTGAAATCTTTTTTAATTATACAGAATAAATCAATTTGATTAATTACGCCGCTGTCCCTGTCGGAATCCATTGCGTTGCTGGTTATGTAAATTTTTACATTTCTATAGTTCACGTTACTTCATACAGATACCATCACATCTTTCTCGTTCTTTCTATTCTCTATTAACCTTTCTTTTCTACTCCTTAACTGTTCTTTTCTACTACACTCAGTCCACATTCATTTGGGGTGCTCTAAACAAGTAATTACTTCTTGAGTACCCCACGGGTCATTTGCGGCTTGGCATATTGTGTACATAATAATAAATATATTATTAAATACTTTTATGTACAATGCTGTAATGATCGTTGTGCATATATTTAATAAATATATAAATAAATAAAAAATTCTTGCAGAGTTTGTGTATTTACATACAGACTGATTGAAACGATTTTAACGTCAATATTTTAATGCAGGAATACCAGAAACTGGCATACTGGATAATGCTACTCTCACTGTAATGGCCACACCTAGATGTGGCAACAAGGATCCAGTGAATGACGCAGGACGAAAGAAAAGATACGTCCATCAAGGAGCAAGGTGGAAAAAGCACAACTTGAGATTTAGGTAAGTTACCTGTGGCTAATAATGTACGACAATGATTTTGGCTGCTTCAGGGCAGCATGATCTTAAAAAACCTGAGACATAAGTTTAGCGAAATGAATTTTTATTTAAAAGCCAAAAAGGCAAACGCTCATTAAAAAGGCAGCTTTACACAATTCGAAAATAAAGCTAACGCGTATTCGTGCTAGATAAATGTATCAGCATCAGTAGCAGTAAACCAAACACTGCTGACGTATTTCTTACAGACGTAAATATGTAGTTGATCGCCCAAGTTCACGCCGGTCTTATCACGGTGTGAGCTCAACTGGTCTTATTACGGTGTGAGCTTAACTGGTCTTACCACAGTATGAACTAAACCGGTCTTATCACGGTGAACTCTACCAGCCTTATTACGGTGTGAGCTCAACCAGCCTTATCACGGTGTGAGCTGAACTGGTCTTATCACTGTTTGAGCTGAACTGGTCTTATTATGGTGTGAGCTCAACTGGTCTTATCACGGTGTGAGCTGAACTGGTCTTATTACGGTGTGAGCTGAACTGGTCTTATCACGGTGTGAGCTCAACTGGTCTTATCATGGTGCGAGCTGAACTGGTCTTATTACGGTTTGAGCTCAACTGGTCTTATCACGGTGTGAGCTCAACTGGTCTTATCATGGTGCGAGCTCAACTGGTCTTATCACGGTGTGAGCTGAACTGGTCTTATTACGGCGTGAGCTGAACTGGTCTTATCACGGTTTGAGCTCAACTGGTCTTATCATGGTGCGAGCTCAACTGGTCTTATTACGGTGTGAGCTGAACTGGTCTTATTACGGTGTGAGCTGAACTGGTCTTATCACGGTGTGAGCTGAACTGCTCTTATTACGATGTGAGCTGAACTGGTCTTATCACGGTGTGAGCTGAACTGGTCTTATTACGGCGTGAGCTGAACTGGTCTTATTACGGCGTGAGCTGAACTGGTCTTATCACGGTGTGAGCTCAACTGGTCTTATCATGGTGCGAGCTCAACTGGTCTTATTACGGTGTGAGCTGAACTGGTCTTATTACGGTGTGAGCTGAACTGGTCTTATCACGGTGTGAGCTGAACTGGTCTTATTACGGTGTGAGCTGAACTGGTCTTATCACGGTGTGAGCTCAACTGGTCTTATTACGATGTGAGCTGAACTGCTCTTATTACGGTGTGAGCTATACCAGTCTTATAACGGTGTGTGCTCAAACGGTATTATCGCAGTTTGAGCTCAATAGGTCTTATCATTGTGTGAGCACAGCGTGTTAAGACAGGCATCGCCAAACATGGTTACTAAATTAGCAAGTGATTAGTTGCCCACACAAAAACCGCGAAGTACATTGTCAAGGCTGGTTACAAGTAAACAGCGCTCGTAATTGGTGACTTTGTGTTGAACCTCAATGGTTAGTGGCTTCTTTTGGATGTTCTGCCTGATCTTCCACTTGTTGAAAGGTCTCAAGACATTGAAGAGTTAACACCTCAATAGTTAGTGGCTTCTTTTGGATGTTCTGCCTGATCTTCCACTTGTTGAAAGGTCTCAAGACATTGAAGAGTTAACACCTCAATAGTTAGTGGCTTCTTTTGGATGTTCTGCCTGATCTTCCACTTGTTGAAAGGTCTTAAGACATTGAAGAGTTAACACCTCAATAGTTAGTGGCTTCTTTTGGATGTTCTGCCTGATCTTCCACTAGTTGAAAGGTCTTAAGACACTGAAGACTGCCTATAATTATAATCTGTCACATATCGTCGTGAATTATACAATGACCAAAGGATTTGCAGTTGTTCCCAAGGAATGGAGCAAAGCACTTATTGGTGTTGCTAAATGTGTATCACGAAAAATAATCTTGCGTCATTTTAATAAATAGGCCATGTTCAATATCATAGCGAATCCGGGGTCCAGCGCGGAATTCATCTCAGGATGTATAGAGCTGCTTACGAGTTCGAAATATTACAGCAGACGAGAAAAGTTAAAGGATCCGGAATACGAGTGTAAAATAAGCTTTATTGCATAACTAGTGTATGAGTTTGTATTTTTAGTGGATAGATGGCGGTAGCAGGCGGAGAGCGGTAAACAATAATCAACAATATGTGAACAAATTTGTTAAAATACAAGTAATGACTGCTGTATTTACACAATCCATTGCTTTATCGTATTTGTATTTTTCGTTTTAAATAAAAACGAAGTTAAAACAACTAGTATCTCCAAAAGAATGACATGTGAACAGACTTTTGTATGAAAATTAGCAAACCTACAGCATTCACCTTTACAGACAGAAAGGCCAGGTTGGAATCGTCAAATTACGGCATGCATTCTGTTTTATACAGGTACATTTGCATTACTGGGCTTCTCAACCATACCCATCACTAAAAAGGGACGTACTCTCTAGAAAACGTCTTTACATCTGTCATACTGCCTCATTGAAGCGGAGTGTACAGAAAACCAAAAGTCGCCAAGACAGTTTGCCGGTCCAGCTCATCATCCATAGTTAGATACGTCCCGGGCCTGCCACACTCATCTGCACTAGACATTGCCGTTCCAGCTCATCATCCATAACTAAACTACGTCCCAGGCCTGCCACACTCATCTGCATTAGACATTGCCGTTCAATGCTTTGTTTTAGAATTGACAACTATGCCATGGGATTATATCCAGCAGAGGTGGAATATGAACTGAGCAGAGCAATAAGACTTTGGGAGGAGTCCTCATCTTTGTCCTTCACCAGAGTTGCCCGTGGTCAAGACGCAGACATCGTGGTGCAGTTTGTGAGTGGTAAGTTTTTGAAAGGAGTCAGTAGTAATTTACACAAGTCAGTCTCATTGTCGTTTAATCATTCTGCTAACTTAATATTAATAGCAACTTAATGTTTATTATTTGGCAAGCTAGTTGGGCAAAAGGTTGGGCAAAAGGTCAGAAACTACATCAAATCATTTGTCTTCGATCTATTCAGTCGCTTAGTCGGTCGGTTGCTCACTAGGTCGATCAATCAATCGATCGGTAAACCAGGCTATTACTTATTGATAAACAGCTGATTTAAGGCTTAATAAGCTAGCAAGCTGACTGAACAGTCGGCAATTAACTGACTGCCCTACTAACGAACAAAAAACCAACCAACCAACCTATCAAACAACCATCTAACCAAACAAACAAAAAGGCAAATAACCTGCTAACAAATGAAACTATATACGAGTTAATTAACGAATCAAAAGCTTTGCTTTATGTTTTAGGACACCATGGAGATGGCTACGCGTTTGACGGAGAGTCGGGAGTCCTAGCACACGCATTTTTTCCCGGTAGAGGTCGCGGTGGTGACGCTCACTTTGACCTGGATGAACCATGGGTAATACGTGATGATGGTAAGCAAAACCTGTTCACAAACTAAACAGCAAAAAACAGTTAAGTTATTGTCATTGCATTTGTTCATACACGTACTTACGATTATGGCAAATCGGCAATAAACAAAAATATTTTTTTAAATATTTTCTAAGAATTTTTTTATGCGAATCTGTCCTTAACTCAGAGGAGAGTAACTTTTTCATAACTTCCGGCAGAGGAATGGCAGAGACTGGGCACAGTGTATGTTGAATAAAAAGTTAAGTAACGCCAGTCTCAGAAGACAAAAGGGTGGAAAGTCTTTGTCTATCATGCTAGACATGCTAGAAATCTTAACGAAAAAATCGGGTCTCTATTGTCCTTGACCCTTTGTCCAAAGGTCATCGTTCAGTGTTCTACGCATATATTCCACATACCAGCAAGCAAGTATTTTGACCCTTTTGCCTCTATGAACCCACAGCTTATAAAAGAAATAATTTTTGTGAAAGAGTAACTCTGTGCTCGACTGTTCCTCAAAACCGCTCAACTTCGGAGGCACAAAGGTCAAAGTCAATATTGCAGAAGAGTCTTGGTGTTTTACAGATTATGCCCCGTTCATACGTCGGAAACAGAAGACGAAAGCAAGGCTGCTTTGCCAGAAATTTTAGTTTGAATATAATAGGAAAAGTACATATCTTAAATTTAAAAGTCAAAAGGTCAAATTAAGACTTCACTCTAATCAACTTTGGTGAAAGTTGCTAATTTTTAACGTTTTCTGCAACTACGTCACTCTGGTGTTAAAAATTTCAAGGGTCAAGGCCCCAATGAGGCTTAAAAAATCACATGTCTAGTAGACGAAACATCTAACCAAAACAATTATATGCCAAAAATTGGGAATGATTTTGTGAGACTCGTCACTTACCTTCTCTATAATAGCCATTTTTTCAAGCTTAACAGTTCAAAGGTTATAATTACATGATACCTTATTTTCACTAAGATGGGCACCATAAGTACAGTCTAGAAGAAATGACTTTTCGTTTTGCGTTTTGCTTGATATAATTCTTTAATTATTTGATAAGTTTTGCTTACCTTGAAGAATTTAGTTTGTTTTTTGCTTTCATTTGATATGAGATATATTTATTGATTTTTTGTATTGCATCTTTACATTACTGTATCTGTTTTACCATAAATTTATGCATATAGTATAACTATCATTATTATTCACAATGTAACCTCGTATACAATTCTCAAGAATTTCTCGCTTACTATTTTTCCGCCCTTTAAAAATTTGACTAGATTAAATATATACATTTCTGCTACTTGGTACTTAATTTAATACCAAATCTATTTTTAATACTATAATGTACTATAATGTTTATATACGTATGTGTATGTGTATATGTATGTATATATATATATATATATATATATATATATATATATATATATATATATATGTACAAACACCTGAAAGAATGTTATGAGCCTGTAAGCAAACTTGTATTTTTAATAAGAGGCAGCTGACCAAGTGACCAATAGGTCTTTCGCTGCTCTTTCTCAGCTGCAATGAAATGTAAAAATAATCAGGACGAATTTTAACTGCTATTGAGAAAATAAAATTGAATTGAATGGACTTGAATTAAAATGATTACAGGCAGAAGCAACACGATAAAGTTGTATGTTGTTGCTGCACACGAATTTGGACACAGTCTTGGTCTCGAACATTCGTTTGATCCTGAAGCTTTGATGTACCCTTATTATCAAGGAGTACTAAACACCCTGCCTTATGATGACAAACTTGGGATTGCTACATTATACGGTACGATAGTCATTAACTTCTCAGGAGAGTAAAAAGCTTTTTAAACCATTAAGAGAATTTAATTGCAAGTTTGATGTTTGTAATTGACTGTGACTGGTATGAAGATTTAAAGTAAAGTCGTGTATTTATGTAACATGCAGTGGAATTTTACTCATTGCTACCAGAAATCTATAAGTTCTATATGGACATTGACAACAACGTCTGATATAGTTTGCCAACTTCCTACTAAGCAGTTCGTTTAAAGTTCTTTGATTCTGTAGGATTGAACAATTTTTTTCTATTGTAGTAAACCGCCGCTGCACGAATTGGTATGTTTGGTATGTACGAAAGCGTATTACCGCCATGATATCCGATTTAGTTATAACCAGATTTTGTTATAATCGGACAGGAAAGAAAAAATCTGGTTATAACCAGATTTTGTTATAATCGGACGGAATGAAAAAATTTGGTTATAACCAGATTTTTTTAACAATTGGATGGCAAAAAATGGTAATAACCAGATGGTATTATAACCGCATATAATGGCCCTAAGACGCTTTCGTAGGTATGTGTGTACTGGTTAATATATTTGAAAATTGTTGTAAAAATTTTGGCTAAATAGCATAAATCAGTTATACTATTCGCACACGGCAACAAATCTGTGCGCAACAAGTTGTCTGACGTAAACGGCTTCAAACAAAATTTGCCCACAATTTTTCTATGAAGCAACTGTGTGTTATCGATAACACCAGTAAAAAGTTTTATATATCACGTGACTGAACGATTGCTTCTCATTGGTATGATGTGTGTGACAAGTTTTGTGTGAGATAAATTTTGTATTAGGAACCTACACGCGAACAGAAACGACTAAATTAGAAAAAAACATCGTTTTTCCAGCTCTTAAAATAAAAAATCTGACCTGTCTCAGACAAGTTGTTGTTGACAGATTTGTACCCGTGTGCGCCTTGTACTTTTGAATCAAATGCCGACTGTTTCAGGATTTAAAAATAGACAGCAATCGTCTCCACCACCAACGACAAAAACAACGGCTACAGCAACGTTGCCAACGTCAGTTACCACGACAACAGCAGCGGCAACGACGCATCAAGCGCAGAATCCTTACGTGACATCAGTAGAGATTCTACCTAATAAGTGTCAGACATCGTATGACGCCATTGCTCTTATCCACAGGGAAATATTTATTTTCAAGGGCAAGGTAAAGCATGCAAACTGAAACATTTACTATTGTCGTTGTTGTCATCATCGTCATTGTGTTGCTGTCATCTTCATCGTAATGGTGGTAACAATAACTGTAGCTGTGGCTGTTGTTGTTCTTGCAGCTGCTGATGATGATGATGTGTTTCATCGTGTTGTTGCGTTTTTCTGTAATTGCTGCTGCTACTGCTGTTGCTGTTGCCAATGGCATTGTTGAATTGTTGAGGTTGTTTCTACTGTTGTCGTCGTTGCTATTGTTGTTGTTGTTGTTGTTGTTGTTGTTGTTGTTGTTGTTGTTGTTGTTGTTGTTGTTGTTGTTGTTGTTGTTGTTGTTGTTGTTGTTGTTGTTGTTGTTGTTGTTGTTGTCGTTGCAGGTTTTTGTTGTTGTCGTCGTCGTCGTCGTCGTTGTCGTTGTTGTCTTTTCTGTTTTGTTGAGCCTGATTTGTTGTCAAGTTTTTGTAGTTTACTAAAAGTCGATTCCTCCAGACATAACGAAGTCGCATCATTGAGGTTTCTAAAAAGAATCCATTCTCCAGAGAAACAGAAAGTGTGTTTGAAAGCAGTTCAACCACGTGGCACTCCAAGACGACAACACGAGGTTCTCCAGGCGTATAAAATTGAAAATGCTTGCTGGTCGTTGTTGTAATAATGTTGTTGGAACATTCTTATTGCCCGTGTTTAGTTCACGTATGTTTTATTTTGGTCTTCATCGTTATGTTTCAGTAAGCCACCTATTATCGTCCAAAACTACCCGATTCGTAAATTTATGGTGTATTCATTTATACGTGCTCAAGTGGTTCGTCACTTTTTCTTTCAGTATTTTTGGAGGTTGTCAGAACCTGGAGTGGTCTATGAAGGCTGTCCGGAAAAAATTCGAAATTTTTGGTTCGATCTGCCAGAAAATCTGGAAAGGGTTGACGCAGTTTATCAGCGCCCAGATGGAAAAATTGTTTTCTTCGCAGGTACAAGTAATGATGTGTTAAGGTTCATGTAACGTTTGGCTCATTTTGTAACAATGTAACGTTATGTAACAATGCGTTGTGTACTAAATCACAAAATTCTCATTACGTAACAGTTTAACAAATTTTATGTCATCACGTAACAATCTTTGCATCATCATGTAAAAATCACTATGTAACGAAAATTATACATTATGTAACAAATTTTAGATCATTACGTAACAATCTTTGCACCATTATGTAACAATCACTATGTAACGAAAATTATACATTATGTGACAAATTTTAGATCATTACGTAACAATTTTTGCATCATTATGTAACAATCACTATATAACGAAAATTATACATTATGTAACAAATTTTAGATCATTACGTTACAATTTTTGTATCATTATGTAACAATCACTATGTAACGAAAATTATACAGTCATTATGTAACAAATTTTAGGTCATTACGTAACAATTTTTGCATCATTATGTAACAATCATTATGTAACAAAAATTATACATTATGTAACAGATTAACGCAGGTTTTGTCATGATCAGTGGATGGATTTTATCACGATCTGAATGTAGTCTAATTAAAGGTCTGAATCAGTTTCCTTCCGTTCTAGATGTGTGTCTGGCTCCAGCTTGCTCTTGCCTTGGCCTTGGGTTTGGTTATATTAAAGATCTTCCTGTCAGGGGTCTTGTCTGAAACGTCTGGTCTGTCTGAACTTAACTGTCAGACAAATGGTTTAGCTTGATTTAGTTTGATAAGGGTACAGGTTTACCAATGTTAGAAATTGGAAAATGGTTCCAAACAGTCCCGAACAGCCATAGTTTTGGCTCACGTTATTGGGTAAATAAGCCTCCTCACAGTTTCCTTGTGCACACGCGCAGTTGCTATAGGTCAAAGGTTAAGTGCACCGCAGCAACGCTTTTTAACTATAACTGCCACGTGACATGTGTGTAAAGCAAAGCATTCGGTAACTTCAATTATTTTACATGGACTTTACTTAATTATGCAGTAGTCTGTGCATAGAGTGATTTACTAGCAGAATCTTACTTGGGAACAAGAAAAAATGAACTAGGCAAGGTTACACAAATGCGTTGTCTGTTACACTTAACCTTTGACATTTTCACGATCATCATCAATGGCTGGAACTGTGAAAATGCTTAGTGTTGTGCAGTTTCACGTATTTTCATCACAAGTAATAAGTTCCATCGTACGAAGTTAAGATTTCACATATTCACCTTAAACCCATTACCTCTATTGTAGACATTGGGCAGGCAGAATTCTAAAATAAAGGAAATTTGCTCTCAAGACAGGTAAACACAGCAGTAATCCAGCAAAAAACTAGATACTGCTATTCTAGTGGCTTGTCAGCACTACTTCCGCAAGGACATCTAACATACTGTTGACAAGTACACGTGCCATCGTGGTTAATGGAGCAAATTTTTTCAATTTGGGCTCATTCAGAGCAAACTGAGCCAGATCCAGATCTCTCACAGATGACACATGAGGCAGACCTGACTCAACACAGAGTAGCGACGGACGGACCGCTCACAGTCAATTGATGGATTAGATCTCAAAGCAGACCAAACTTCCGACTGCGCGGCCGCAGATGAAATCAGACTAAACCAGAGTCAGACCCACATCTAGAACAGAAAGAAACTGTCCTAGTCCAGCAATTCGCCTAACATCTCGCACAGAATGATATGCAACAGACATCTAAAAAACAAAATTACTATTAATAAACCATGTCAAGCCCAACCACAGACCACACCACACAACGTTACATAATGCATCATTTTATTGTTAGAAAATGTCTGTTACACAATGATGCAAAATTGTTCCATAAACACTTAAAATTTGCTACATAATGAGCCTTTTGTTACATAATGAACCTTACAACTTTTTATCTGGTGTTGTAAGTTAGGCGAAATTGCTTAAGGTTCTTCGTGAAGTAATTCGGTTTGCAACATATCTATATTCACATTAAAATTGAACACTACTCAGTCACTATTTGCCAGATCTTTTTATGTGCTTTCATTCAAAAAATTCACAGAATAAACCGTGAAATGATCTCAATTACTTCGTAATGTTCTTAAGAGATTTTAAAGTCGAGTTAAACGTGTATTATTTATCAATGTTGTAAGAGAAGCTTGCATATTTACTTTGTTGTTCATTTGTCGAGACATTCTCATTTATGTAAAACTTTTCCGTCTACAGGTAGATATTACTGGGTGTTTGAGGCAAATAGATTACAGCCTGGATACCCAAAACACATTACCTCATTAGGGCTGCCTGCCCGCTTGCGCAAAATTGATGCAGCTATGGTGTGGGACCATAATCGTAAAACATATCTCTACAGGTCAGCATATATAGCTTTAATGTTACGTAAAATGTAGTTGACACATGTTTTAGATAGGACTAATTGCTCAGCTCTTGCAAAATTTATAAATATACTTTAAAGCAAAAATCGAACCCAATCTTAAACTGCAGGTCAAAACAATCTACTCTTTAAAATATTGAAAGGAAACATACTATTTTTTCAAAAATGACTTACATGAAAGAATTATTACCACACAAACACAATTTCACGTTTGCGCCACTTATACTTCGCTGTTACACGCATTTCGCCACTTGCTAGTTAGACGGGCACTAGCGCCTGCATTTCGGAAACGCGTTGCACAAAAACAGGTGCTGTGCCTCTCAGTTCAGATGTATTAGTTTGTGACGAACTACACACGTTCGTCAGCTCATGCGTAAACACAGCGGTAAATTTGAAATATTTTTTTTAAAACTCGCCTAGTTTTATTACATCGCACTGAATATCTTACAGCAGTACTGTACTTCAATTTTCGCTTTCGCAAACACGCGCAACACGCCCGTGGAATGTTTTTACTGTTGGAAATTATGTTAGTTTGTGATGTCGTCAATAGTTGGGCTCGCCTGTCGCTAATAAGTTTTTAATCTATTATTTAATTATCAGAAACGCTTTTGCAGTATTAAACGTGTTAAAATGTATACTTTTTATCGGATTTGAAAATAGGGTAATATATGAAAAATCATCTTGTCTCCCTTTAAACAAGTTTACATGAATCCTAGCTGTGATACTTCATGTAAAAATATCAGGCATTTTGTCAGACAGTAAAATATGATTAGTGAAGTGACAAAAATAAATGTATTTTTAAAAACGCATTTTTTAAAAAACGTCAAACAAGAAATAAACATTAGTCAGTAGAAAAACGTTGGGTTTTTTAATTTAATTGTTTAAAAATATCTAGAGCTTTTGTGGTTCATGTGTACTGAAGCACAAGTTTTCACATTTAATCTAGTGGTGCCATCTATTGGCGATACGATGATTTAGATGGGCGAGTAGAACCAGATTATCCTCGTGACATGACAGTATGGAAGAACGTGCCAGAATATCTTGATGCTGCATTTACTTACAATGGTAAATTTTCTTTTTCTCTTTCTCACCCCTTTCTTGCTCTTTCTCCCACTCTCTTTCAGTCTCTCTCTTTCTTCTCTCTATCTCTCTATCTCTCTCTCTCTCTCTCCCTCTCTCTCTCTCTCTTTCTCTATGTATTTCTCTCTCTCTAACTCACTCGCTCACTCACTCACTCACTCTCCTTCTCTCTCTTTCTTTCTGTCTTTCTTCTCGACCATTGTGTTTTTTCCTGAAGTTACTCTAGCTTAGTTACTAGTTTAATTAAAGTTTTAACACTTAGTAGATAAAAAGATGGATATCTTAGAAGATAAACCTTCTCAAGAAGTGGCGCCATCTTTTGTTAACAATACCAAGAATAAACTAGCGGTTATTTGTCTTATTTTTCAGAGAAAACCTACTTCTTTAGGGGTTTTTACTTTTGGGAATTTGATAACGGGTTGATGGCCGCTCAGGATCCACAAAACTCTGCTGAGATCTGGATGGGATGTTCTCCTTCAGAGTGGCTATTTCCTACTGAAGAAATTGACTATGACAGCACGAACTCCTTACGGGTCTCTCTGATAAACATACTGTGTCTTGTATTGTATCATATGTTATAATAAGATTTTTTCTAGATAAGTATTTTTTGAATTAATTGTTAATGTCAAAGACCTGAAAGCTTTACTTGCTACAAGACGACTTCTCAGTTCTGAAGTGTTGGACTGTGAGGTTGCTCATTATATTGTGCACACATTTTTTACACATTGTTTGCCAAAATTTTACAAATATCCGCAATTCTCGTAAATCTTGGTAAAATGTTTTCTTGTCCGATTCAGTTTAATGCTGTTTGTTCATCTGTCCTTCAGTCAGCTCTCACCGCATCCACAATAAGCCTTTTCATAGTTCCAGTAATTGACGATAATCGTGAAAAGGTCAAAGGTTAAGTGTATCAGACAACGCATCTGTGTACACTTGACAACGCCTCGTGTCCATGCTATTGTAATAGTTACTAAAAAGTGACGAACACTAGCTAAGAACCTTTCCTAGTTGATTTTTTCTTGTTCCCAAGGAAGATCCAGCACAGATAAATGCATAATTAAATAAAGTCCACGCCAAATAACTGACGTAACTCCACTGGGCTTTGCTTTACCCACATGTCACGTGACGGTTGTAGCTAAGACGCGTTGCTTTGGTACACTGAACCTTTGACCTACAGCAATTGCGCGTGCGCACAACGAAACTATGAAAAGGCTTATTAGATACATAAGTGTGCAAAACAAGTGACATGATTTATGAGAGAAATTACTATTTTATAGCAAAGAATTATTTACACATATTGAATGATTTAAAAAACAGCAAACATTGATAAACTATCGTTATAAATACAATATATAATAAAATATAATAACATGAAATAGAGCACAACAACTTTACAACGGGATTTTATTGAAAGTGTTGAAGATGTTTTTATATTTTCAATTTCAATAAACACAAAAAAGCAAGCGCATTCACGGTAATAAAGAGTTGTGACTACAAATGAAAGATATTTTTTCATTCGTTGTTAATTCACTAATTTAATAGTTGTGTTGTAGTGCCACTGGCATGATTGATGAACGTGTCTTCGTATGTCGCATGGCACGTGCGGTGTGATTTGAGCAACCTATATATGTTTAAGGGTATAATGTGCAATCAAAAATAGATTTTGTTGTTTCTTCTGATGTCGGGCAAATTGCGTGACTCAGTGCTGTGGCAAGTGCTGCTCCTGGTGGCAAGCAAATTCACATTTGTGGGACAAGTAAACTACTGAGGGTCATAAACAATCTGCAACATTTACGAGATAGCAACCGACTTCAGCCTCATTTACAAGAAAGCCACAGGTTGATTTTTAACTTTACTAACAAAACGTGAAATGCCTAATCTTTCAGAATTGCCTAACTGAAACGCATTTGGACGCGTCTGATCGATCATCAACCCGGCTACTGAGTGACGTCTTTGCAACTTCTTCTGTCTTGTCTTTATCATCTTGGACTCCAGCTGGACCTGAATGGCTTCTCCTAAAAGTCTGGCATCAAAAGAATTTGTGTCATCCCATTTAATTGACAGAAGATCATTGTCATCTCCATTGTTCTCTATTATTTTGTAATTATAACTTTTTGCAGTGTGCCCCCTAGAGTGACTGTCTTGTCCTGCATTGTTACTAGCAGGATCTGTACTACATGAATTTGAGCATTCTGGGTAAATAGATGGCTCCACTTCGTCTATTGTTTCTACAAGATCTGATGACGTGGACGACTCGCGAGATCTCGCCTTAACACTGCCAGAACCTTTGAGCTGCTGTTTTTTGATCGTTTTTGAACTTTTCATTTCTTCTTGAAAAGATTTCACGGTTGGATCGCTTTTGCTTCTGAATTTGAAAGCTCTTGATGGGTGGGAAATGCTTCTGGAAGAACATCCTGGAATCTGGACATCACTTGTAAAGCCTTCTGCTGATGACCCTTCACTTATGCTTCTTCTGTGGGGGTTTCTGATACCATATGGAGCTGCTATTGTATCAGTTTCACATTCATCTGGTGCACCTGGATTTATTACGGCAGCTCTGGACATCTCGGGTGACGTCGCTGGACTTTCTTCTAAGCTATCCAAGCAAGAGTTTGTTCTTTTCTTCAGTGCCCTCCTGTGGTCAAGTGGTCTCGCATTGGTCAAGCATGCAATGGTTTTTCGTCGGACACGTAAATTGCGGAATGTCTGCACAATGGTCTGCAAGTCCTCATTCGTACACATGATTCCATTCCCAGATAAATTTGTCTCGCTGCTACTCTTGCGACAGAGAGGTTCTGGTTCATGACCACTAGAGGGTACCGAAAAAGAAAACTGTCGGAAGAACCGCTTGGTTAACGTCCCACCGGAACCAGAAGTAGAAATAGAACCGGCAGGAAGTGATGATTTTGCTTTCGTCTTCTTAGTATTGTCCATTTTTAGACTTGTCTGCCTGCAACAAACACGAATATGCTTTTAAACGTTGTATAGTGTATACTCGGGGTGAACATTTTCTACCACAAAGCGAATTTGAATCAAACCGAATTTTAGTATTTCAAATTCGATTCGAATTGAGTTTGAAAGATTTTTTAGCAAGTTTTTGAACCCCTGGAACAAGTGCTCTTACAAAGATCATGCATATTGCTATGCAGTAAAACCAATGATCAATAATTTGTTTAAAAATTGTGCACAGAAATCACAGCTAAACTGTGCTAATTGCATGATGTCTCAAACGTTTTAATGATAAAGAAAATGATTAATGATAATGTGGTTGAAGTGCTGAATTATTCAAATCTATAATTTTAGATTCAAATCGAATTCGAACTAAAAAAAACTCGAACTCAAACGTTCGATGCTCACCACTAGAATGTAAGCTAAGTGATTTTGGCATTTTGAAGTTACTTGTTTAGCTATATATCTTAGTGATATCCGAAAAAGTTAGGATGATTTTTTATCATAAATATTAAATTTTAGATTCTTGATTATTTAAATGAAAAATAGCAGTCATGATTAGTGAGGATGAATGAGATTTATTGCCCCCAAAGCAAAGTTGCACGTTTTCCTAATTACGGAACATTCAAATAGGGAAGATAACAAACCTAAATTTGGTAAGAACTAAACAGCAACTCTTAAAAATGTAAAGTAGCAAAAAACGTAAAACTTTGCCTACAAACTTGGAGTTGAACCCACATGTTTTGTCTGGGCAGGGCATGATGTTACCAAAACTAAACTAATATTGCGCGAAATAGAAATCCTGTTATGTTTAGCAGTACGTTTTAACTCCGTAGTTACAAATTCTATATAAAAATCACCACAATACTTGTGTTTATGAAAACACTAAACTGCGCACTTACTGCAAATTTAAATCAGAATTTAAGTAAGAAAACTATTTACATTTTACGAACAACAAATGTGAAAAATCTTGTTTACGAAGCTGCGAATAAGTGCGCATAACTTACATGTAGAAAATGGGAGGACACCAACAACCTCAAATACCTGTGAATATGAGAATCTGTCAACATTGTGACAGCCAACAAGTAGAAGAGGAAACTCATTTTTTGTTTTATTGACAGCGCTGTTGTCTTACCAATCGTTAACACATTCTTTTTATTTCGATATGACAAGCATCAATAGCAATTTCATTAACTTGAACGACAATGAAAAGCTAAAATTCACAATGGGGAGGTAACGACTGAGGTATAGCCAAAATAGTCGCCCATTACATTTTCAAGTATTAAAAACGGAGTAAATAGTACTAACATGTAAATATTGATAACATTATTTATTATTCTTTCATGATACGCTAACTGTATCTATACTAAAATTATATATATATTTCTTATTTGTTATGTGTTTTTTAGCTATAATGTAATAGCTCTCTTTTGTACTTTTGTATTTTGTTGTTGTTTTACTATATGTATGTTTTTGTACTGTAATGTAAATACCAATAATAAATTCTGTGAGGAAACTTCAAGAACGTCTTGGTTTTTCTAAGTTCATTAACCTGTTTTTAACAGCAAAGTTGTTTTGACATGTGGCTTCATTTGGAAACCATTCCCGGTGCCCTCGCTGTTAAAAGATAAAGCAGCCTCTTGGCTCTTTCTTCTTCCCCAAAAAAACTTGTATGCTTTGCTAGTGGCAGCTGTGGGGCTTACGATCGCTGTGTGTATCGCAGTTTTGCAGCTTCATCAAATGAGGTACCAAAATTAAAGCTGCGAGGTTTGCCTCGAATATAGGAGAAGTAAAAAACACACCAAGTCACACCTGAATAATAACGGGATGAGTTCGCCTTTGTCTTTCTGTTTATTATCATTTGTGGTTTCTTCGGTCGGAGCGGAAGCCATTTTATTCAATACTGCATATCATTCACTTCTCTTCCACAGTTGATTTCCACTGTAAAAACAACAAGAGAAACTTGTAATGGGGGCCAAAATTAACTTTCATTTACGGAAAGCCACGATGCGCTTACGAAGTCTACAAGTCCACTAGTTACGTCATAATTTTAAATCGAATGGCGGCTACCATCTCGCCTAAAAATTTCTATACAGCGATGGTATAAATTAACTTTGTGATCTGTGGACAGTTTTTTGTAAATTTCTTTGTAACACTTTATAAGTTTAAGTAATAACAGTAAAGCAAACCCGACATACTAGGTGACTTATGTCTTCCTTTAATTAGTAAGGCATTGAATATTTTGACAACTCATTTTTCTATTGATGTTTCAAGGTTAAAAAGGAAATGTATTGGTTCCGTGAATAGCATTCTCTCAAGTATGGGCCATAATCGTAATGACATAGTAGCTAAAACTCTGATCAATACATATTGTCTACCCATTTTATTATACGAATGAGAAATCGGGGGTATATTCGATTTTAAACAAAATGAAAGTGCCATTTCACATAATGTATTTCGTAAGATAATACTGAATTGTAGACCAATCGTTTCAGTCTTTCTGATGCAATAAATCCCTATAAAAAGTAATCAAGTAAGCAAGAAAAGGAACATTAATTGAAGATGATAGCTGTATAATGAGATGATTCAATTATGAGCTTAACGACTTAAGTGCGTCATTTTTAATTTTTTAAATTATTCAAGAATTACATCCTGGACAACCTCAAAACGTAAACATCTATTGACTTCAGGGTTTCAAACGTCCAGTACTGGATAGAAGAGGTTTATGAAGTGTCAGATTGCTGTTGCAGTCAACAAGCCCGTCTACATGATAGCCTCACGTCCTGCGCTTGCGCAGTAAGACGTATTTGTTTTCACGAATGAGCGAATGACATGTTGAAATTCAAATCAAGTTGCATAGATTACAGAGCAATAAAAACCCAAAGAACTAGCTGTGGAAAAACAGTATTGATCAACTGTTACGTCTTAATATAACTTTTCTACTCAAATGCTGTACGCTTCACAGCCTCAGGTGTGACCCATGCTTTAATCCCATTAAATTCATCGTAAAATGCAGACAGCAGTTGCGCAGTATAATATGATCGCTGTTATTACGATGCTCAAAAAGCCTTCATCAACGCACAAAAATTAATCAAGCAAAGCCTTTGATATGGGCCTAATTTTCACAATTGCCATTCGCAGACTTTTAGCTTTTACTGCTGTATTCCTCAGCGTTTGCTAAGAGAACGTTAATATTGTTATGCAAATAAAAACAGTGTATGAAGTACGAAGTATACTACTGTGTTGCTAGTAATGTAGTATACGTTTTACTGTGTTAGATATTTATGCATTTATATTCTTGTAGTCAATGTGGAATGTTTTTACTGTTGGAAATTATGTTCGTTTGTGATGTCATCAATAGTTGGGCTCGTCCGCCGTTAATTAAGTTTTTAATTTATTATTTCATTATCAGAAACGCTTTTGCACTATTTATTGTTGTTAAAATGTATACTTTTTTCGGATTTGAAAATGGGGCGGTTTATGAAAAATCATCTTGTCTTCCTTTACAGGAGTTACACCTACGAGTATTTCCCTTTCTCACAAATAGTAGCGCCGGGTGTTTACGGTGTTTTGCAGGGTTTTTCCACGCTGTTTAGTACTCCGCGAGTCAGAATCCGGCGCTGAAGGACTAGATAGATGAGGCAAGACCAGAATCTAGCTAATTATCAAAAATAAACCTATGATGAGACACTGAAGTAGTACAGAGGAATCTGAGCCGCGCTCGGATGTGCACACATCATATACAATCTAGCGAATTTGTAATTAACATGACATCAAGCAAACCGAAGATGAAATCCACTTAGTCATGAAATTTTTACGTTATCAGGGCGATAGATTGACACTTTTAAATAATATTGAAAATTTGTTCCCAACGTTCTCTGACATACCAAATGGCAATGACAAATTTGCCTTTATAGCGAGTAGTCGATTATGTCAAATTATGCAAGATTATTATAGTTTTTCTGGAATCATCCCTTCAGGCTAAGAACCCTTTATTGTCTAAAATCTAGATACAATTATGTTATGAAATATTATTACTCCTTTATGTAACATCATTGTGATAACATTTGGTATAGCATACAATGTTACTGTAGTTTTCCTGGTATCAGCTTTTTATATTAGCAATCATTTATGGTTTATATAAAATCTAGTTACAGTTGTGTAACAAGTTATAAAAACTCATCTGTGTAACATTGTAGCGGTAATTATTTTTATCATCTGTGTTGTATTAATTGTTATATGTTCTGTACGCTTGGGCTACAATATTCCTTATAAGCGGATAATTAAGCTTTTTTTCTTTCCATACTCTCAGTTTTTAACTTTACTCACTAACCTTGGTCAAATTCCCCTGTCAATAAGACCCCATTTGAAACTACTACATATAATAAGCCTAATTACTGAATTCTTTTGTTTCGATTTAGGTATCTAACTTTATTATTTTTTATTTTCAGTTCTTTTTTGATAATTTGTATCATTTATGTTTTTATTATTATTTTTTTCTTATTTGTTTTTGTTTATGTTATCTGCAGCATCACATTTAAATTGTTAATATACTAACCTATTTACAAGAAAGGGCAGGAGACCAGATGACCCTATGGTCCTTCTCTGCCCTGCTCCATGATTATAATTACTTAACTTTTAAAAAACTTTTGGTGTTAAACTAATTGGAGAAAATAAATGTTCTATTTCTATGTCTATGTCTATGTCTATGTCTATGTCTATGTCTATGTCTATGTCTATGTCTATGTCTATGTCTATGTCTATGTCTGTGTCTGTGTCTGTGTTGTGTCGTCTTGTCTATGTCTATGTCTATGTCTATGTCTATGTCTATGTTATGCTATGCTTGTCTATGTCTATGTCTATGTCTATGTCTATGTCTATGTCTATGTCTATGTCTATGTCTATGTCTATGTCTATGTCTATGTCTATGTCTATGTCTATGTCTATGTCTATGTCTATGTCTATGTCTATGTATATGTCTATGTCTATGTCTATGTGTATGTCCATGTCCATGTCCATGTCCATGTCCATGTCCATGTCCATGTCCATGTCTATGTCTATGAATCCGTGACAACTTACATGATTACGAATAACAAGTCTGTCTCTAACAAACGTCTCTTTTACTGTTGATTAAATCTGTCTTGTTTATTTGTTGCTGACATTTGCACGTATGTAATCATGGTCATGATTCGACGAAATGAGCCCAAACTACCCGCTAATAACAGCAAACATCAACTCGTAGTTCTATACTAGCTGATAATAACACGGCAAAGTTCAGTGCTGCCTTGCTGGATAGCGTGTGCCATGATTTATAGAACTCTCTCTAGATTTTATCCATTAACAGAGTTCCCCAGACAATTGCAAACGACACATACACTCGCTCTGTGCAGAAACATAAAGGTTACGATTACAAAACACTGGCTTCATAAATGCTAGTGACAACATCAAACGCCTTGGGCAAAACATGACATGTTCAAGATACGTACAATACATAAACTATGATTCAGGCAAGCTAACTAGTAGGGGGTGAGCATTCACTACCAGAAAGCGAATTCGAATCGAACCGAATTGAGTTTGAAAGATTTTCGAACGAGTTTTCGAATCAGTAGTAAAAAGTCGTCTCACAAAGAACTTGCATATTACTTGATTTTGTTCTGCAATAGAACTGCTATGAGTTTTTTAAAAATTTTGCAGCTAAATTGTGGTAATTGCGTGCTGCTTCAAACATTTTAACGATAAAGAACATACGTGGCTGAAGAGCTGAATTATTGGAATCTATAATTTTAGGTTCGAATCGAATTCGAACTAAAAACACTTGTTCAAAATCGAACGTTCGATGCTCACCCCTACTAGTTAGCTTGCCTGAATCATAGTTTATGTATTGTACGTATCTTGAACATGTCATGTTTTGCCCAAGGCGTTTGATGTTGTCACTAGCATTTATGAAGCCAGTGTTTTGTAATCGTAACCTTTATGTTTCTGCACAGAGCGAGTGTATGTGTCGTTTGCAATTGTCTGGGGAACTCTGTTAATGGATAAAATCTAGAGAGAGTTCTATAAATCATGGCACACGCTATCCAGCAAGGCAGCACTGAACTTTGCCGTGTTATTATCAGCTAGTATAGAACTACGAGTTGATGTTTGCTGTTATTAGCGGGTAGTTTGGGCTCATTTCGTCGAATCATGACCATGATTACATACGTGCAAATGTCAGCAACAAATAAACAAGACAGATTTAATCAACAGTAAAAGAGACGTTTGTTAGAGACAGACTTGTTATTCGTAATCATGTAAGTTGTCACGGATTCATAGACATAGACATGGACATGGACATGGACATGGACATGGACATGGACATGGACATGGACATACACATAGACATAGACATAGACATATACATAGACATAGACATAGACATAGACATAGACATACACATAGACATAGACATAGACATAGACATAGACATAGACATAGACATAGACATAGACATAGACATAGACATAGACATAGACATAGACATAGACATAGGCATAGGCATAGACATAGACATAGACATAGACATAGACATAGACATAGACATAGACATAAACAAAAACAAATAAGAAAAAAATAATAATAAAAACATAAATGATACAAATTATCAAAAAAGAACTGAAAATAAAAAATAATAAAGTTAGATACCTAAATCGAAACAAAAGAATTCAGTAATTAGGCTTATTATATGTAGTAGTTTCAAATGGGGTCTTATTGACAGGGGAATTTGACCAAGGTTAGTGAGTAAAGTTAAAAACTGAGAGTATGGAAAGAAAAAAAGCTTAATTATCCGCTTATAAGGAATATTGTAGCCCAAGCGTACAGAACATATAACAATTAATACAACACAGATGATAAAAATAATTACCGCTACAATGTTACACAGATGAGTTTTTATAACTTGTTACACAACTGTAACTAGATTTTATATAAACCATAAATGATTGCTAATATAAAAAGCTGATACCAGGAAAACTACAGTAACATTGTATGCTATACCAAATGTTATCACAATGATGTTACATAAAGGAGTAATAATATTTCATAACATAATTGTATCTAGATTTTAGACAATAAAGGGTTCTTAGCCTGAAGGGATGATTCCAGAAAAACTATAATAATCTTGCATAATTTGACATAATCGACTACTCGCTATAAAGGCAAATTTGTCATTGCCATTTGGTATGTCAGAGAACGTTGGGAACAAATTTTCAATATTATTTAAAAGTGTCAATCTATCGCCCTGATAACGTAAAAATTTCATGACTAAGTGGATTTCATCTTCGGTTTGCTTGATGTCATGTTAATTACAAATTCGCTAGATTGTATATGATGTGTGCACATCCGAGCGCGGCTCAGATTCCTCTGTACTACTTCAGTGTCTCATCATAGGTTTATTTTTGATAATTAGCTAGATTCTGGTCTTGCCTCATCTATCTAGTCCTTCAGCGCCGGATTCTGACTCGCGGAGTACTAAACAGCGTGGAAAAACCCTGCAAAACACCGTAAACACCCGGCGCTACTATTTGTGAGAAAGGGAAATACTCGTAGGTGTAACTCCTGTAAAGGAAGACAAGATGATTTTTCATAAACCGCCCCATTTTCAAATCCGAAAAAAGTATACATTTTAACAACAATAAATAGTGCAAAAGCGTTTCTGATAATGAAATAATAAATTAAAAACTTAATTAACGGCGGACGAGCCCAACTATTGATGACATCACAAACGAACATAATTTCCAACAGTAAAAACATTCCACATTGACTACAAGAATATAAATGCATAAATATCTAACACAGTAAAACGTATACTACATTACTAGCAACACAGTAGTATACTTCGTACTTCATACACTGTTTTTATTTGCATAACAATATTAACGTTCTCTTAGCAAACGCTGAGGAATACAGCAGTAAAAGCTAAAAGTCTGCGAATGGCAATTGTGAAAATTAGGCCCATATCAAAGGCTTTGCTTGATTAATTTTTGTGCGTTGATGAAGGCTTTTTGAGCATCGTAATAACGGCGATCATATTATACTGCGCAACTGCTGTCTGCATTTTACGATGAATTTAATGGGATTAAAGCATGGGTCACACCTGAGGCTGTGAAGCGTACAGCATTTGAGTAGAAAAGTTATATTAAGACGTAACAGTTGATCAATACTGTTTTTCCACAGCTAGTTCTTTGGGTTTTTATTGCTCTGTAATCTATGCAACTTGATTTGAATTTCAACATGTCATTCGCTCATTCGTGAAAACAAATACGTCTTACTGCGCAAGCGCAGGACGTGAGGCTATCATGTAGACGGGCTTGTTGACTGCAACAGCAATCTGACACTTCATAAACCTCTTCTATCCAGTACTGGACGTTTGAAACCCTGAAGTCAATAGATGTTTACGTTTTGAGGTTGTCCAGGATGTAATTCTTGAATAATTTAAAAAATTAAAAATGACGCACTTAAGTCGTTAAGCTCATAATTGAATCATCTCATTATACAGCTATCATCTTCAATTAATGTTCCTTTTCTTGCTTACTTGATTACTTTTTATAGGGATTTATTGCATCAGAAAGACTGAAACGATTGGTCTACAATTCAGTATTATCTTACGAAATACATTATGTGAAATGGCACTTTCATTTTGTTTAAAATCGAATATACCCCCGATTTCTCATTCGTATAATAAAATGGGTAGACAATATGTATTGATCAGAGTTTTAGCTACTATGTCATTACGATTATGGCCCATACTTGAGAGAATGCTATTCACGGAACCAATACATTTCCTTTTTAACCTTGAAACATCAATAGAAAAATGAGTTGTCAAAATATTCAATGCCTTACTAATTAAAGGAAGACATAAGTCACCTAGTATGTCGGGTTTGCTTTACTGTTATTACTTAAACTTATAAAGTGTTACAAAGAAATTTACAAAAAACTGTCCACAGATCACAAAGTTAATTTATACCATCGCTGTATAGAAATTTTTAGGCGAGATGGTAGCCGCCATTCGATTTAAAATTATGACGTAACTAGTGGACTTGTAGACTTCGTAAGCGCATCGTGGCTTTCCGTAAATGAAAGTTAATTTTGGCCCCCATTACAAGTTTCTCTTGTTGTTTTTACAGTGGAAATCAACTGTGGAAGAGAAGTGAATGATATGCAGTATTGAATAAAATGGCTTCCGCTCCGACCGAAGAAACCACAAATGATAATAAACAGAAAGACAAAGGCGAACTCATCCCGTTATTATTCAGGTGTGACTTGGTGTGTTTTTTACTTCTCCTATATTCGAGGCAAACCTCGCAGCTTTAATTTTGGTACCTCATTTGATGAAGCTGCAAAACTGCGATACACACAGCGATCGTAAGCCCCACAGCTGCCACTAGCAAAGCATACAAGTTTTTTTGGGGAAGAAGAAAGAGCCAAGAGGCTGCTTTATCTTTTAACAGCGAGGGCACCGGGAATGGTTTCCAAATGAAGCCACATGTCAAAACAACTTTGCTGTTAAAAACAGGTTAATGAACTTAGAAAAACCAAGACGTTCTTGAAGTTTCCTCACAGAATTTATTATTGGTATTTACATTACAGTACAAAAACATACATATAGTAAAACAACAACAAAATACAAAAGTACAAAAGAGAGCTATTACATTATAGCTAAAAAACACATAACAAATAAGAAATATATATATAATTTTAGTATAGATACAGTTAGCGTATCATGAAAGAATAATAAATAATGTTATCAATATTTACATGTTAGTACTATTTACTCCGTTTTTAATACTTGAAAATGTAATGGGCGACTATTTTGGCTATACCTCAGTCGTTACCTCCCCATTGTGAATTTTAGCTTTTCATTGTCGTTCAAGTTAATGAAATTGCTATTGATGCTTGTCATATCGAAATAAAAAGAATGTGTTAACGATTGGTAAGACAACAGCGCTGTCAATAAAACAAAAAATGAGTTTCCTCTTCTACTTGTTGGCTGTCACAATGTTGACAGATTCTCATATTCACAGGTATTTGAGGTTGTTGGTGTCCTCCCATTTTCTACATGTAAGTTATGCGCACTTATTCGCAGCTTCGTAAACAAGATTTTTCACATTTGTTGTTCGTAAAATGTAAATAGTTTTCTTACTTAAATTCTGATTTAAATTTGCAGTAAGTGCGCAGTTTAGTGTTTTCATAAACACAAGTATTGTGGTGATTTTTATATAGAATTTGTAACTACGGAGTTAAAACGTACTGCTAAACATAACAGGATTTCTATTTCGCGCAATATTAGTTTAGTTTTGGTAACATCATGCCCTGCCCAGACAAAACATGTGGGTTCAACTCCAAGTTTGTAGGCAAAGTTTTACGTTTTTTGCTACTTTACATTTTTAAGAGTTGCTGTTTAGTTCTTACCAAATTTAGGTTTGTTATCTTCCCTATTTGAATGTTCCGTAATTAGGAAAACGTGCAACTTTGCTTTGGGGGCAATAAATCTCATTCATCCTCACTAATCATGACTGCTATTTTTCATTTAAATAATCAAGAATCTAAAATTTAATATTTATGATAAAAAATCATCCTAACTTTTTCGGATATCACTAAGATATATAGCTAAACAAGTAACTTCAAAATGCCAAAATCACTTAGCTTACATTCTAGTGGTGAGCATCGAACGTTTGAGTTCGAGTTTTTTTTAGTTCGAATTCGATTTGAATCTAAAATTATAGATTTGAATAATTCAGCACTTCAACCACATTATCATTAATCATTTTCTTTATCATTAAAACGTTTGAGACATCATGCAATTAGCACAGTTTAGCTGTGATTTCTGTGCACAATTTTTAAACAAATTATTGATCATTGGTTTTACTGCATAGCAATATGCATGATCTTTGTAAGAGCACTTGTTCCAGGGGTTCAAAAACTTGCTAAAAAATCTTTCAAACTCAATTCGAATCGAATTTGAAATACTAAAATTCGGTTTGATTCAAATTCGCTTTGTGGTAGAAAATGTTCACCCCGAGTATACACTATACAACGTTTAAAAGCATATTCGTGTTTGTTGCAGGCAGACAAGTCTAAAAATGGACAATACTAAGAAGACGAAAGCAAAATCATCACTTCCTGCCGGTTCTATTTCTACTTCTGGTTCCGGTGGGACGTTAACCAAGCGGTTCTTCCGACAGTTTTCTTTTTCGGTACCCTCTAGTGGTCATGAACCAGAACCTCTCTGTCGCAAGAGTAGCAGCGAGACAAATTTATCTGGGAATGGAATCATGTGTACGAATGAGGACTTGCAGACCATTGTGCAGACATTCCGCAATTTACGTGTCCGACGAAAAACCATTGCATGCTTGACCAATGCGAGACCACTTGACCACAGGAGGGCACTGAAGAAAAGAACAAACTCTTGCTTGGATAGCTTAGAAGAAAGTCCAGCGACGTCACCCGAGATGTCCAGAGCTGCCGTAATAAATCCAGGTGCACCAGATGAATGTGAAACTGATACAATAGCAGCTCCATATGGTATCAGAAACCCCCACAGAAGAAGCATAAGTGAAGGGTCATCAGCAGAAGGCTTTACAAGTGATGTCCAGATTCCAGGATGTTCTTCCAGAAGCATTTCCCACCCATCAAGAGCTTTCAAATTCAGAAGCAAAAGCGATCCAACCGTGAAATCTTTTCAAGAAGAAATGAAAAGTTCAAAAACGATCAAAAAACAGCAGCTCAAAGGTTCTGGCAGTGTTAAGGCGAGATCTCGCGAGTCGTCCACGTCATCAGATCTTGTAGAAACAATAGACGAAGTGGAGCCATCTATTTACCCAGAATGCTCAAATTCATGTAGTACAGATCCTGCTAGTAACAATGCAGGACAAGACAGTCACTCTAGGGGGCACACTGCAAAAAGTTATAATTACAAAATAATAGAGAACAATGGAGATGACAATGATCTTCTGTCAATTAAATGGGATGACACAAATTCTTTTGATGCCAGACTTTTAGGAGAAGCCATTCAGGTCCAGCTGGAGTCCAAGATGATAAAGACAAGACAGAAGAAGTTGCAAAGACGTCACTCAGTAGCCGGGTTGATGATCGATCAGACGCGTCCAAATGCGTTTCAGTTAGGCAATTCTGAAAGATTAGGCATTTCACGTTTTGTTAGTAAAGTTAAAAATCAACCTGTGGCTTTCTTGTAAATGAGGCTGAAGTCGGTTGCTATCTCGTAAATGTTGCAGATTGTTTATGACCCTCAGTAGTTTACTTGTCCCACAAATGTGAATTTGCTTGCCACCAGGAGCAGCACTTGCCACAGCACTGAGTCACGCAATTTGCCCGACATCAGAAGAAACAACAAAATCTATTTTTGATTGCACATTATACCCTTAAACATATATAGGTTGCTCAAATCACACCGCACGTGCCATGCGACATACGAAGACACGTTCATCAATCATGCCAGTGGCACTACAACACAACTATTAAATTAGTGAATTAACAACGAATGAAAAAATATCTTTCATTTGTAGTCACAACTCTTTATTACCGTGAATGCGCTTGCTTTTTTGTGTTTATTGAAATTGAAAATATAAAAACATCTTCAACACTTTCAATAAAATCCCGTTGTAAAGTTGTTGTGCTCTATTTCATGTTATTATATTTTATTATATATTGTATTTATAACGATAGTTTATCAATGTTTGCTGTTTTTTAAATCATTCAATATGTGTAAATAATTCTTTGCTATAAAATAGTAATTTCTCTCATAAATCATGTCACTTGTTTTGCACACTTATGTATCTAATAAGCCTTTTCATAGTTTCGTTGTGCGCACGCGCAATTGCTGTAGGTCAAAGGTTCAGTGTACCAAAGCAACGCGTCTTAGCTACAACCGTCACGTGACATGTGGGTAAAGCAAAGCCCAGTGGAGTTACGTCAGTTATTTGGCGTGGACTTTATTTAATTATGCATTTATCTGTGCTGGATCTTCCTTGGGAACAAGAAAAAATCAACTAGGAAAGGTTCTTAGCTAGTGTTCGTCACTTTTTAGTAACTATTACAATAGCATGGACACGAGGCGTTGTCAAGTGTACACAGATGCGTTGTCTGATACACTTAACCTTTGACCTTTTCACGATTATCGTCAATTACTGGAACTATGAAAAGGCTTATTGTGGATGCGGTGAGAGCTGACTGAAGGACAGATGAACAAACAGCATTAAACTGAATCGGACAAGAAAACATTTTACCAAGATTTACGAGAATTGCGGATATTTGTAAAATTTTGGCAAACAATGTGTAAAAAATGTGTGCACAATATAATGAGCAACCTCACAGTCCAACACTTCAGAACTGAGAAGTCGTCTTGTAGCAAGTAAAGCTTTCAGGTCTTTGACATTAACAATTAATTCAAAAAATACTTATCTAGAAAAAATCTTATTATAACATATGATACAATACAAGACACAGTATGTTTATCAGAGAGACCCGTAAGGAGTTCGTGCTGTCATAGTCAATTTCTTCAGTAGGAAATAGCCACTCTGAAGGAGAACATCCCATCCAGATCTCAGCAGAGTTTTGTGGATCCTGAGCGGCCATCAACCCGTTATCAAATTCCCAAAAGTAAAAACCCCTAAAGAAGTAGGTTTTCTCTGAAAAATAAGACAAATAACCGCTAGTTTATTCTTGGTATTGTTAACAAAAGATGGCGCCACTTCTTGAGAAGGTTTATCTTCTAAGATATCCATCTTTTTATCTACTAAGTGTTAAAACTTTAATTAAACTAGTAACTAAGCTAGAGTAACTTCAGGAAAAAACACAATGGTCGAGAAGAAAGACAGAAAGAAAGAGAGAGAAGGAGAGTGAGTGAGTGAGTGAGCGAGTGAGTTAGAGAGAGAGAAATACATAGAGAAAGAGAGAGAGAGAGAGGGAGAGAGAGAGAGAGAGATAGAGAGATAGAGAGAAGAAAGAGAGAGACTGAAAGAGAGTGGGAGAAAGAGCAAGAAAGGGGTGAGAAAGAGAAAAAGAAAATTTACCATTGTAAGTAAATGCAGCATCAAGATATTCTGGCACGTTCTTCCATACTGTCATGTCACGAGGATAATCTGGTTCTACTCGCCCATCTAAATCATCGTATCGCCAATAGATGGCACCACTAGATTAAATGTGAAAACTTGTGCTTCAGTACACATGAACCACAAAAGCTCTAGATATTTTTAAACAATTAAATTAAAAAACCCAACGTTTTTCTACTGACTAATGTTTATTTCTTGTTTGACGTTTTTTAAAAAATGCGTTTTTAAAAATACATTTATTTTTGTCACTTCACTAATCATATTTTACTGTCTGACAAAATGCCTGATATTTTTACATGAAGTATCACAGCTAGGATTCATGTAAACTTGTTTAAAGGGAGACAAGATGATTTTTCATATATTACCCTATTTTCAAATCCGATAAAAAGTATACATTTTAACACGTTTAATACTGCAAAAGCGTTTCTGATAATTAAATAATAGATTAAAAACTTATTAGCGACAGGCGAGCCCAACTATTGACGACATCACAAACTAACATAATTTCCAACAGTAAAAACATTCCACGGGCGTGTTGCGCGTGTTTGCGAAAGCGAAAATTGAAGTACAGTACTGCTGTAAGATATTCAGTGCGATGTAATAAAACTAGGCGAGTTTTAAAAAAAATATTTCAAATTTACCGCTGTGTTTACGCATGAGCTGACGAACGTGTGTAGTTCGTCACAAACTAATACATCTGAACTGAGAGGCACAGCACCTGTTTTTGTGCAATGCGTTTCCGAAATGCAGGTGCTAGTGCCCATCTAACTAGCGAGTGGCGAAATGCGTGTAACAGCGAAGTATAAGTGGCGCGAACGTGAAATTGTGTTTGTGTCGTAATAATTCTTTCATGTAAGTCATTTTTGCAAAAAAAAATAGTATGTTTCCTTTCAATATTTTAAACAATAGGTTGTTTTGACCAACAGTTTAAGATTGGGTTCGATTTTTGCTTTAAAGTATATTTATAAATTTTGCAAGAGCTGAGCAATTAGTCCTATCTAAAACATGTGTCAACTACATTTTACGTAACATTAAAGCTATATATGCTGACCTGTAGAGATATGTTTTACGATTATGGTCCCACACCATAGCTGCATCAATTTTGCGCAAGCGGGCAGGCAGCCCTAATGAGGTAATGTGTTTTGGGTATCCAGGCTGTAATCTATTTGCCTCAAACACCCAGTAATATCTACCTGTAGACGGAAAAGTTTTACATAAATGAGAATGTCTCGACAAATGAACAACAAAGTAAATATGCAAGCTTCTCTTACAACATTGATAAATAATACACGTTTAACTCGACTTTAAAATCTCTTAAGAACATTACGAAGTAATTGAGATCATTTCACGGTTTATTCTGTGAATTTTTTGAATGAAAGCACATAAAAAGATCTGGCAAATAGTGACTGAGTAGTGTTCAATTTTAATGTGAATATAGATATGTTGCAAACCGAATTACTTCACGAAGAACCTTAAGCAATTTCGCCTAACTTACAACACCAGATAAAAAGTTGTAAGGTTCATTATGTAACAAAAGGCTCATTATGTAGCAAATTTTAAGTGTTTATGGAACAATTTTGCATCATTGTGTAACAGACATTTTCTAACAATAAAATGATGCATTATGTAACGTTGTGTGGTGTGGTCTGTGGTTGGGCTTGACATGGTTTATTAATAGTAATTTTGTTTTTTAGATGTCTGTTGCATATCATTCTGTGCGAGATGTTAGGCGAATTGCTGGACTAGGACAGTTTCTTTCTGTTCTAGATGTGGGTCTGACTCTGGTTTAGTCTGATTTCATCTGCGGCTGCGCAGTCGGAAGTTTGGTCTGCTTTGAGATCTAATCCATCAATTGACTGTGAGCGGTCCGTCCGTCGCTACTCTGTGTTGAGTCAGGTCTGCCTCATGTGTCATCTGTGAGAGATCTGGATCTGGCTCAGTTTGCTCTGAATGAGCCCAAATTGAAAAAATTTGCTCCATTAACCACGATGGCACGTGTACTTGTCAACAGTATGTTAGATGTCCTTGCGGAAGTAGTGCTGACAAGCCACTAGAATAGCAGTATCTAGTTTTTTGCTGGATTACTGCTGTGTTTACCTGTCTTGAGAGCAAATTTCCTTTATTTTAGAATTCTGCCTGCCCAATGTCTACAATAGAGGTAATGGGTTTAAGGTGAATATGTGAAATCTTAACTTCGTACGATGGAACTTATTACTTGTGATGAAAATACGTGAAACTGCACAACACTAAGCATTTTCACAGTTCCAGCCATTGATGATGATCGTGAAAATGTCAAAGGTTAAGTGTAACAGACAACGCATTTGTGTAACCTTGCCTAGTTCATTTTTTCTTGTTCCCAAGCGAGATCCTGCTAGTAAATCACTCTACGCACAGACTACTGCATAATTAAGTAAAGTCCATGTAAAATAATTGAAGTTACCGAATGCTTTGCTTTACACACATGTCACGTGGCAGTTATAGTTAAAAAGCGTTGCTGCGGTGCACTTAACCTTTGACCTATAGCAACTGCGCGTGTGCACAAGGAAACTGTGAGGAGGCTTATTTACCCAATAACGTGAGCCAAAACTATGGCTGTTCGGGACTGTTTGGAACCATTTTCCAATTTCTAACATTGGTAAACCTGTACCCTTATCAAACTAAATCAAGCTAAACCATTTGTCTGACAGTTAAGTTCAGACAGACCAGACGTTTCAGACAAGACCCCTGACAGGAAGATCTTTAATATAACCAAACCCAAGGCCAAGGCAAGAGCAAGCTGGAGCCAGACACACATCTAGAACGGAAGGAAACTGATTCAGACCTTTAATTAGACTACATTCAGATCGTGATAAAATCCATCCACTGATCATGACAAAACCTGCGTTAATCTGTTACATAATGTATAATTTTTGTTACATAATGATTGTTACATAATGATGCAAAAATTGTTACGTAATGACCTAAAATTTGTTACATAATGACTGTATAATTTTCGTTACATAGTGATTGTTACATAATGATACAAAAATTGTAACGTAATGATCTAAAATTTGTTACATAATGTATAATTTTCGTTATATAGTGATTGTTACATAATGATGCAAAAATTGTTACGTAATGATCTAAAATTTGTCACATAATGTATAATTTTCGTTACATAGTGATTGTTACATAATGGTGCAAAGATTGTTACGTAATGATCTAAAATTTGTTACATAATGTATAATTTTCGTTACATAGTGATTTTTACATGATGATGCAAAGATTGTTACGTGATGACATAAAATTTGTTAAACTGTTACGTAATGAGAATTTTGTGATTTAGTACACAACGCATTGTTACATAACGTTACATTGTTACAAAATGAGCCAAACGTTACATGAACCTTAACACATCATTACTTGTACCTGCGAAGAAAACAATTTTTCCATCTGGGCGCTGATAAACTGCGTCAAC